>QKQZ01012904.1:0-22534 GCA_003595255.1 Solenopsis fugax
AACATATTAAAAGCTCGTCAAGATCGGAGGTGGACACCTCGGATCGGTTCCTTGTTAGTTGTTTCAACAAATCTTTCTTTTCCGTGTAGCTTTTGTCACCACGCTCTGAGAAGAGCTAAGGATTGGAGAGGAAGAGAGAAGGAGGAGAGGGTGGAATGATAGTCTCTTATCGAATTCACGCCAAGTAAAAAAAAATCGACTGTAAATTGCTCAAAAAATGTGCGTGTGAATGAACGTTATATAGACAGCGGAGGAACGAACGCGAGCCTGCGAGAGTCATTGCGGTTTACCATCAATGACAGAACCAGGCGGCTATATAAATTCGAAGGCAGCCGCGTTTCTGCAGGCGCATTTTTTCGCCTTCGTCACTTCGTCGCCTCACGACGCGATTTTAAAGCGCTACAGTCGGTCCGCCGGTCTGCGCTTGGTTGTACGGTATAGCGGTAGACTGGTATGATTCCCGGGGAAAATCATGAATATATTCAAGAGGCACGAAATTTCTGGAGGGTCGTCGTTTGCCACCGTGACTATTGAGGGCTTGAGGGTGAAAGCCGATCGGCCAAATGCGGAGGGTCGGACTCCTTGGAAGGGTTTGATTTCCATCCTACAGCAAATAATTTATATTGGCCATCACGGAAGATGTATGACCGTAATCTTATAATCATCTTCTCACACGGAAACGTTTATTTATGCACGTTTTTATAATTTTAAATGTATTTTCCTTATTTTTTCTTTGCGTCTGTGCATTGAATCAGTGCTATAAACGTTTACCAACAAAACTTCAACATTTATTAGAGGAGAAGAGGGTAATATGGCACCTATTTTCATGTTATTGAATAATTTTATTTATAATCAATATTTTATATTGAAATTGGAACGATTCTATTCGTCAAAGTGTTGTTTAACAGATTCTAAACTCAAAGTAATGAAATATTTATTACTTAGGACGTGATTTATGAAAATGTGACGCATTGCATAATCGATAGAAGAAAAAAAGTAGTGATAATATAGCTTATCTAAAAATAATTTTAAACAATTGGCTTAGTTTAAAAAAATACACAGCATTTTGTTAAAAAATTATATATATTTAATTTTCCGCCGTTTAGAATTTTCCTAATTAAAAATTTTCCTGCGTTTAAAGACTTTAGAGATATCATGAAAAATCATCATTTTATCTCTGTTTAACATTAAACAACAAACATAAAATAATATCTCTAATGTTTCTGAATCATCGCCCTTTAGAGTAACAATCGATTTATCGAAGAAATGTTTCGATATGAAAATATTGTTTAAAAAACCATATTAATAAAATCCCATGTTATTGTTTAACTTTGCACAACTCGAAGTATGTACAGCCATATAAAAAGTTAAATAACAGAAAAACACTCGAGTGTACATACATTCGTGTCATAATACGCTCAAATTAAAAAATGAGGAAGTATGTGTAATTAAATGCTAAAATATACTTTGAAAAAGTTTAGAAGTGCTCAAAAATAAAAATGCTTTATAATAATTGTTAGCTATTGTGTATTGGCATATTAGCGCCACTAAAAAATGGCGGACTACTAATTGAATAATTTCATAAACAATTGTTAGAATTCATCACCTTATAACGGAGATAATGGGGGTAGCCATAACGTTCACAATAGCCACAATATCTTCTTCTCTCTATATAATATAGACATAATTAAAGAAACTTTTTTTTACAGAAATTAGAGTTTTAAAAGAAGTATTTCTTGTTTGTTTTTCAAATATTTTTAAACAAATGTAGAAGTAACTTTCCCTAAACAAAGACTCTTGATTTTATTTTGCCTTTTTTCTTTATTTTTAAATTCTAAACATTATTTGTATAGTTAACATTCAAATTGACATTTTGTGTCCACTTTTGTTGTTCATTTAACCAATTAATATTACAAAACCAGTTTCTCTATTTATTTGCAGAATAACTTCGTTAACTGTCAGTTCAACTGTCAAAATAATTTCTTTAATTTTGATTTGTTTCCGCAAAATCCTAAATCCGGGAGTTATAAATTACTGTATTAGTAGAACGCAATTTAAATGTTAATCTGTCATTTCTGTTGCTGACTTGCAATCTCAACCCTCATAACAATGCAACAACGATTATTGCTCATATTGGGAAAGCCGCGTTGTCAACAAGGACAATTCGTATGCCGATTTACACAGCTTTTCTACGCAAGTTTATCGTTACACGGGTGGCAGGTGCATGGCAACTAGGGTAGCGACTCTCATGTGAAAATACAATGTCGGCTCGCGAAGCCCCGTCGCCGTTGCCGGTGAAAAAATGTTGGAAAATGTTGAAGGGATGGCGAAGCTGTGGCTCCTTCCAGGAAATTGAATTTACAATTTCGTCCCCTCCTTTAAATGTCCTCTTTTGTCGGATAAAAGCTGCCTGCCCATAATACGCCGACATGTCAACAGCTCGCTCGCTCGCACGCTCGCTCGCTCGTCGAGCTTTTCTATGAAAACGCTTGGCCCTACAATGCGGCTCGCCTCTGACATCGACCTTCATAAACGACGTCGAGCTATCCTCCACCTCAACCCACTTTATTCGGCTTCCCGCTGCCCTCTCCCCCTCCATCCCTCCCCCTCCCTTCACCGCGACATCCATCCCTTCTCTTTTCCGAAAATTGTGGTGAGATTAATTCTTTCCTCTTTCCCTGTCTCTTTGTCCAGTTTCCGCGACGTTATTATTCAAAGGGATTTTTCTTTGTTTTTTTCCCCTTCTTCTCCTTTTTGAGTTAGAAAAACACCGCTGCCGCGGGCAGATGTCGATTTTCGCACATTCACGGCCGTCATAACTGACAAACGACGTTATAATTACCTGGATGTCGATTTAGCGATGACGCGAACGTTCGCTCGATTACAGCAATTATTGTTTCTTGGCTTGACGTATTTCAGACACGTGGCCCCGTTAGGTAAATGGCTAAGTGATCCTTAAACAGGCGCCACGTTTCGTTCAATATACGCGCCGGTACTTGACGCGCAGTTAATTGATTAATATCGCGCGAATCGCGCGCGTGCACACCGCTACACAGATGCGCGGCCTGGTACCGAAATAGGATCTATAGATTTATGGATTTTATTTCGGCGTCTGCACGCCATCCTTTTAATACCAGGAGATTTATGTAATATCACGCGTCGGCTTAAAGTATGCGTTATCGCGAATATTTTTACAGTGATATATCCCGGCGAGTGGCGTTCACAATTTTAATAGAAATAATTAAATATCGATCAGCAACGTTGCACTTCGTGACGCGATAAATGTTTCCGGCAAACAGGGAAACGGAGCGAAATAGTTAATAATTTCTGGAGATCGTTTCCGATAGCGCGCCGGTAACGCATGACGGCTCCGTTGAAAAATATGAGAGTTATAAGAAAAATTATAACTCTCGTTGAAAGCAGTTTTCGATGAAATTTGCTTTCAACGAGAGTTGATTTCTATATCGTAAAGGTATGTCGCGAGGAAACATGTAGATTTTTTTATGTATATATTCTTCGTTAATTTAAAAATCAATGTGCTTCACTAAAGAACGTTGATGCTTAATTGGGCGACGAAATTCCGTTTTTTAACGTTGCGGGCAAATAATTTGCAAAAATATTCCATAGATGAGTTTGAATATTCACGAGATTCGTATATTTTATACATTTGCACGCACATCGGTGTGGCACCGATATTTTAATTTTCGACCATAAACTGCAAACCGCAGAAAAGAAAATTGCCGGGTTATTAATTCGTGTCCGCGCGGCAAAGTTGTCCGTCACGTTGTCAAACGCACGGCCAACACACTTGAGTCAGTACGTATACATGGTGGATTATTTTACGAATATAATTGATGATCGATGTACTCTCTCGCAAGCGATGTGATTAGTGTTCTACCGGGACATTTATTTATCATTGATGCACGGAAATGTGATAGGAGAACCTACATTACGGAATAGTGCAGAACATATTACAGAAAATATTACGGAATATATATGCCCTAATAATGTGTAATTATGTGATGTGTTTCTCGGTTATTAAATATTTTATTTATTATTGATCTATATGTAATTTAATTAACTTCATAAATTTTCTAGTAGGGGAAGGTGGGGTAAGACAGGGCAGTTAAGCTTTGAGAATGAATAAAAGCTAGGTTTTCATAATTAACGAGTCATCTTTATTTTTATAATAATCTTTGGACATTTGTCTTACATAATAATTATCATTAAAATAAAATTTTAAAGTATTATAGAATGTATTTAATAAAAACCAAAAAGAGGCATTTCTCCCCATCTTGCTCGTCGGGTCGGGGAAGATAGGGTCCTCTCGTTAATGTCTTTTTTTCCAGTGATTTATACACTTTACCTGATTTTATTGCTTTGCAGATTATGATTTAGACTCTCGGAAGTTTTTCTTGGCGAGGTTAATAGACGTAAATCGATATATCGATATCACTCGATAGTGCATATTATCGCCGTCTATGATTGGCTGTCCGAAAAATACTACGCTGAAAATGGCTATGGTTAATAACGATATAGGTACACACTCGTGCTGCACGCACTACTCTGTTCTATCCCCTTCTTGCCCGCTGTCGTCTAATTGAAATGATACCAATAATATTCCAAACACTGTTTACAAAAGTAGAAAATAAAATTCTTACCTTTCAGCCCATTAAATTTTATCTCAGAAACACATACATTCACAAGAGAATTACTAAAATTTAATACTAATGTCACGCATGAAACAATGAGATAAAGTTATAAGGAAATCGCAAAAAAGTATAAATTATAATTTATCTCAATAACGCAGCTGTCTACTTCGCTGACTCGTAGGTAACTTTTAATGATCGAAGAGCCGTATCTAACACATATACTCGTTTGTGATTTCTGCATTCGAATCGCGCGATACAGGGGATACCTCGTCTTCCCTTCCTTCCCTTTCTTGCCCCACCTTCTGCTAAGCTTTGATTTGTAGATTTAGTAACATATGTTTTAGAAAACTTATTCTAGCTCCGTTTTTAAGCTTTTCTCTCTTCCTTATATGCATATAAGTTAGATACGTGCTCGTACAAAAATTGATCTTGCTAAAATACAGATTTAAAAATAATTACATTGAACTATTAAAAAAATTAGATTAGTCGTTTAAGCTTGTTGCTAAAATGTCAAAACTTTTAGCAGCAATATTATTACGTTTAAGCGTTCTACATAATTATTTTAATAGTATAATATGAAATTATTTTCAGGACTGTATCTAACTAAACTTTTAGATACTGTAGTAAATTTGTTCTATCCGTGTAGTAAATGAGGAAACATGTTGTGAAAATTTATGGAACGTAAAAATAAATTACCGAAATTTTTCCTTGCTACACACTGTGATTAAATAGCGAGAAAGGTATTGCAACTGATGCTTTGATGCAAAGATCTTTGAGTTTTGATCATAAATCTACTAAAATGGAATGCAAATCTAATTTTTAATAAAAATGCGAATAAATTTTGGTTCGCAGTTAATTAAGCGAATAATACAACAGCAGAAGGATTTCTTGCTACATGACCTTGTTTAGCTATATGGGCTTCTCAAAGTAGAATAAGGAGGACCTTCTGCAGACTTGTTGGCGAAATTTTTACTGTACATTTTTCTTCCGTATATTCAATGTTGACTTAAATTACAACCGTACACATTGTATTCCAGAGAAGATACGTGACTTGCCTCAGTCTATAAGTTGTTTCGCGAATATGAAATCAATTTTCGTTAGTGTAAATAGGAGTGCAATCGTTTGTCACGATCTTTGAATTTAAACTTTAAGTGGTTAAGTAAAATTTCAAATTAAAGTTTGTGCGGAATTTGAGAAACGACGTCTTATTATCTTGAGTATTTAAGGCTTAATTTGCAAAATCATTTACATTTCCACGTTGTACAGCTACGAAGCATTGAAACCTGAATACAAAACCTTATTTCTTTTATTCAGATTACCTACATACATATCTAGCCGAGAGAAATTTCGCTCTCCTAGAATCATCTTATTGTATATAATATAGGTAAGCAACTGGTAAGAAAAAGCACGCGATGATAACGTCGTGTACTCTGGTTGAGAAATTTCATTCACCTCCTCGGATATTGCGGCAACGTTCTTACGTACCCTTAACGATCGTTCGAACAATGAAATTTACTATCTCTGTATAACGCATTTTTACGAGGGAAACCTTATCATGACTCGGCTTTTTTTAATAATTCTACATTTTTATAATTCTACATTTTACGTTACACTCTATAGCTCATATGCAGTTTTCAAGAGAGCTTAAATGCATGTGCAGATTTGTGCTCCAAGTTTTCTTGATGCAAATTCGACGTTGATGAGCATTAGTCCGCTTTGAAAACAATTATCGTTATTATATACATGCGACTCTAAAAGGTTTCTAATAATTATTTTGAAAAAATAACAAATAACAAATACGAACGTAGGTCAATAACGAACAAAAGAACTAGTTGAACTCTAGTTGAACCATTTATAAAATATATATTACGCATTATGATATAATCAGTTTGCGATTTCCGTGCACTTCGATGTTACGAATATTACTTCTCATTTACGATCAGCTATAAAGAAATAATATCACTCCCTTATTACTACTACTAATTTTACAAATAACGCACCTGCGAGGTGCAAACTTGGGATCAATACTAATTCGACTATATTCGCAAGTGTTCCTGCAGTCGTTTTAACAAAAAAATAACAGCTATTAAAGCTTAATAACTCTTAACAAACATTACGCTATAATTTTAAAACGAAATGTATGAAATCTTTGCCTTTAGAATAGATAATTATAGTTAATAAAACTTTTAATCTAGTTCGCACGTCCGCGTATTTTGTGTGCTTTGACGATATCCTCGAAAGCGGAGCACTATTTCCCCGTACTAAAGTCTTTACATAGGAGGAAAGCGGGAAGGAAGGGTGACGGTTTTGCATTGAATTTGGCGCGGTGCGTGTGATGCAGCCGGGCGAGAAAGTTCCTTTCAGAAAATAAATCTTCGGCGCAGTGGAAGTTTAATTTTATCGCCGTCACGGAGGTTCGCCGGCTTGGAGAAGGGCCGCCGTCTCTAAAAGGACCGGACTAAATTAAAAGAAAGGATCTGAATGAGACCACGGGTGCTGAAAGTAATCACTTTATCTGCAGCCGCCACTCCAACCCGCTGGCTAATCTGAGCCCGCGTTTTGGGTTGAATCGCCTGTTTGGCCCGTCCTTCCACGTTCGCGAGCCTCATTTCCATACTCATCTTCCCAGGTGATTCTCGAAAATCGCATGCGATCTTCCTCATGCCTCTCATGTGCTATAATCATACGCAGCTGGACGTTATTCCAATACTCGTGGTAACGAGATAAAACTCGGTCGCCCTATCTCGATTTTCACGATAACGGGTTCTTCTTCACATTATTACACATTAATCAGAGTAATTCGAGGACAGATAGAAATAAAGAAATAAAGATGTCTCTTTTCTTTTTAGTTAAATCTATGTTTCCAAATAAATAGAAAAACGGTATTTTTTTCTCGCAGTTTTTTCTAAACATTCTCCATATACATACGTGCCGCAACGAATAAATTTCGAAATTTTAAAGCCAAAACTATACAGAATATTTCAATATTAGAGATTCCTGATCCCCGAAATGGGGTCACAAACATTGCTACGTGGTCTGTATAATTTAGTTTGAGAAGCGAAAATATACACAAAGAACACCGGATTGAAAAATCCCACGTTCAAGACCAAATCCTGCCACCATGTCCCTATCTGCCAACGAAAGGCGCGTGACATCAGTCTCTTTGATCGAGATTACAACTGGCGATTGAAAATCCAGAAAAATTCCTGCTATCTAACAGGTCAGATTAGGATTACGTCGTTCTATAACATGGAAGTTTCTAACGAATGTGACGATTTTAAATTTCCATCTCGTGTTATTTGTTCTACGTGGCAACGATTTAATGCACATATATCGCAAAATCAATAACTACATGTTCTATAAAAATATCAGCTCTAGAGGCAGCGCAGCAATCACTTTTGCATTAAATCGAACGTAATGGAACGCTTTGATGATAATACCGCGAGATCGTCGCAACCACGACAGCCGATGGCGCAAATTTCGCAGATTTATTCCATCTCCCCTCCGTTAAACCGCAGACAATTTTCACCGCGCTCGAACCTACGCGACCCTTACAGGTCGCCCCGTCAAACTTTAATTCGCGCGCGATCCGCGCTGGTTTTGAAAGGGACAGCGCCGGTTATAAATCTGGTTTGGACACATCCGATTATTGGTGCGCGGCCACTGCTATTTGCGACGCAGCGCGAGATGATGCAGCGGTTCCTTGGTAAGAATTTATGAAGCAATACTAAGTTTGGCAGTGGCCCAATCGACCAACAAGTCTCGCGACACGGATAAACAAATGCATGGAACGGCACTCGTGAGTTCTCGCTGTGTTTCTCGATCGTCGTGTCGTCGCAAGAAAGTGTAATTTCGGAATCTCGCGCACTCTAAACCGCCGCGGGATCTATAGATCATGCGAGAAGTGTCCAATTCTATCTGCAGAATCATCGAGATATTTCTCGCTTGCAACTTCCGCGAGTTTTATGGATCGCTTGCCGCGAGTTTTGAGATTACGATATTAAGTTCTTCGATTTTCCTATGCTTGACATATAGAATGTAACATCAAATATGAGAACTGATAATAAAAATGTATCCTATTGTTTGACGAGAATTTAGAAAGGATATTGTTCAAACAAAATAAATAAAATATCGAAGAAGTTTAGTGTAATATACTGGGGACGCTTTGATAAATCAAATTTAACAAAAATAAAATACAATAAAAAATTTAATTGATACTTTTAATCATTTTTTATAGAACAAAATTTAAGTTTGATTTCAAATATATTTAATGTTGAATTTTGATGACTAATAGCTTTCAATAACATTTTTACTATGGAAAATAAATCCAATTTAATAAAAATAAAACACAATTAAAATTTTTAATTAACATTTTTAATTATCTTTCATTGAACAAAATTTAAGTTTAATTTTAAATGTATTTAATGTCGAATTTTGATAACTAATAATTTTCAATCACATTTGTACTACGGAAAATAAATTAAATTTAATAAAAATAAAACACAATTAAAAATTTTAATCAATATTTTTAATAATCTTTCGTAGAACAAAATTTAAGTTTGATTTCAAATTTATTTAATGTTGATGACTAACAGCTTTTACATTTTTACTGTGGAAAATAAATCAAATTTAATAAAAATAAAACATTATTTTAATTTTTAATTGATATTTTTATAATCTTTCGTTGAACAAAAATTTAAGTTTGATTTTAAAGATATTTAATGTTGAATTTTGATGAGTAACGGCTCTCAATCACATTTTTATTATGGAAAAATCGACTCCAAACTCGTCAAGGTATAAAACCTTCCTACTGAATCCTACATTTTACGATAAATCCCATGAATGCGCAAGCACGTTTCCCGCAGATGCGTATCTAGGTGGAATGTATATGGTACCAAGTCCCTTCTACTCTCTCTCTCTCTCTCGTCGATTAAATTTCTTTTCGTTAAAATTGTAACGCACGCGCGCGAGACAGGAGACAAGTTTCAGAAAAAAGTATGAATTTAGAAAACAATACAAATTTCATATAAAATGCAAAGAATTATATAATCATGTTTGCGCTAAAAATCTCATTTATAAAAGATTGCTCTGTTTTGCTTGTCATAGTGAAATTGGATTAATCAATTACGTTAACCGTTGTTCCGTATTAATCTTTAAAATGTAAATATAATTAACACACAGAAGTTGTAAATATTCGTAATAACAACAGAACGAATTTTATTTAAAAAATGATAGTTTCATTTATTCGCATGTTTACAAACGAATAGCTTTATTTTTCTATTTTTCTTACAATATTTTTTCTGCAATTTGTATGGAATATTTTAGTTTTAGCAAAAAAAATATGTTTTTGAAAATAAATAAATCGATACTTTGCTTTAACAAACATTAATGCATTCTGTTGCATGGAACGAAAAGTTAAACGCTTTGTTTCCCAAATTGACGACGGAGTATCACTAGTTTGAAAAATCTTGCATGCACGCTTGCATCCTTGCTATCCTGCATTTGCACAGAGACAGTTTCCTAGAGTGATGCTGAACATACCAGTTTCGAGAAACTGTAACTGACGTTGTTCCACTTCGCTTGCTCGTGCTCGGCCATTCGCGAGAGTACGCACATGCGTCGTATCACATACTCGGTGTCGTGGTTACTCAAAGTCTTGAGAATATCGGCGGAAAATGTTTCGGAATAGTCCACAGTTTGACGTGCTGTTTTTGCTGAATTGTTCCTACCGAGTTGACAGTGCTACATCGATAGAAACGTCTGGCGGCACGTAATAAATTTAAATAAAGCAGTGAAGATGGTTTTCTTATTATCCTTCAAATATCTTAAATATCTTAAAGCATAGAAAAACATCAGCAAAATTGTGGAAGAATATTGTGGAAAGTTATTGATTAATCAACTATTGTGAGACAAATTCTCTTGATACTATTTTTTTTTGTCGTCTTTCTCAGAGCTTCTATAAGCAATGATGTTCAAATATTGGCAAACTACTCGAAAACGTAATTATAGAATCGATTTAATCGTGCTCGCACAAAAAAAATATTGTCTTTCACGAATTGTCCGATCGAAATGCTCTTTCTGGTAGAAAACATCAGTGTGCATTCATCCGGCTGTATCCGATCGAGCGTATAAAAGTCCACAATGCGCCGGCACGTTAATCTTTACGGGTCAAACGCATAACATCCTGCCTTCGGCCGGAAACCACGCACGATACGCACACATCCAAGTTTCAATAACTTCATGTAAAAATACGAATACATTGGAAATTCTTTCTGGAAAGTTGCAAGGAAACATGTACACGGCAGTATATCACTGCGAACGCGTAAAAGACACTCGCGTCCATATAATATTCGAACACGTACATATGATCGTATGCGAACGAAGCCTGTGCATGCGTCTGTAAAAATAACTATAAGGCGTATTTAACTTATTTAACTTTTTTTGTATGATTGTAGTCGTCGAATGTTGATGAAAGATTTAATATTGTTGACTATTTACTTTTAGTTATAAATAGAAAATACAGACATGATAACGTCAAGTTATCTGTCAATAATTGTTACATGTATGAGGCAGTAATGATCTCAATAAAAATAAAGTATCTCATTCAAATATTAATCACTGTCCTCGAAAATTAAAAGCTCATACAGCACAGCATTCATTGCAAAAACATTGCAAAATGTTGCTGCAATGTTTCAGCAACATTAAAATGTCCGCTTCAGAAATATTGATACGCAATGTTGCAGCAACGTTAATACAATATTATATATGTTGCTGCAACATTACGTATTAATATTACTGATATTTTACCATTGCTGCAATGTTGCTGAAATTTTGCAGCAATGTCTTTGCAATGCTGTGCTGTTTGGGAGCATATATAAAGCGATTTCTATCTCTATAAGATAAGAATCTTATATTGGTTCTTCATGACTGAAGATCGTGATCTATGATATATAGGGGAGAGTGGGGTAAGTTGCAGTTTTTGCTCTCTATAAGACACAAATAAAGTCCGATCATAAAACTGAAGGTGTCGTTGGAAAAATAATTTAACTCCCTTTATTTTTGTTTAAGACCATTTTGACGTATCTCTCATCTATGTTGAACTATAAAGTAAAATGTAAAAATGTTTTTTTCCGGTCCGATTTGGAACTACTGATTCCAAATCGGACCATCTCCTGGTACAAATCGGACATTCTTATTTTTATGGATTTTTAGATAGAATGTTTTAATGTATTTTTGTTAGAATTGAGTAAAAACGAGTAATTTGGCAGTCAAGCATGAAAATTTTATTCAGAAAAGAAATTACTGACAGTTTAAATTATTAGAATTGAAATAAAAAAAACTCAATTAATCTGAGTCTGATGACTCATGATATTTTACTGATTTAATGTTCCTTGGACCAAATCTGGTCGGCTTAATGATTTTCCATTTTTTAAATCGAGAATAGCAAGCTGAAACACTTGTATTTCTATTGTGTCTGTTTTTCGTTTATAAGTGCGGTCCATTTTTCACTAAAAAGCCCAAAAAAAAACACAAATCGTGAAAAGGTTTCCTCCTATGACATACACGAGTATATGTAGGTTCGATTTGGACACCCCAAAAAAGATCCGATTTGGACATGGGTTCTTTTAAACTTTGGAACAAATTTTACAATAAACTACAAAAGTGATCACAAAATGATATTTTTTTGCTTGATATTTTTTTAATTCTACATTCTTTAATCATCTTAAATCAATTATCTTTCAAATTTTTAACACCTTTTAAATAATAATTTACAAGGATTTTCTTTTTTAAAAAAATTTTCGCACGATGACTGAAAATATTCGCGTCTATTCTGTGAATGTTATTACAGAGAACTGTCAAACTGCTGTTACATGTTCGATGTCTTATAGGGACTTTACATTATAAATGGCACGCAAATTTGCTTAACCGTATTCATTTAAATTAAAAAGGTCCGATTTACTCCATTCTTCCCTATACATTAGATATATGGTATATGATGATTGTCTTAGCAAAGGTAATCTCGATGACTTGTTTTCCGAGAAGTGGTAATCAATTAAAAATTTAATATATTCTAGGTGAACTTGAATCTGGATCTTTATTACAGAAAGTAGATGCGCAACTCTTACGCCACGGTCACCACAAAGGTAAAAATAATCGTTATAAAAAGTTTAGAGTGATTAGTGTAATTTATAATCTAATATAAATATAAATATTTTTTTTTTCATAATTCAGAAAAAAATTTACATTTATAATATATTTAGATGAACTTTAAAGACGTAAATTTTAATTTTGCTGAAATAATTTTGAGTCAAAGTATTTCAATTGCTTAATTTTTTTAGAGGAATGAGTTTACCAGACATAATTTATCTAAAACACATTCTTCGAGATAATTGATGTACAATTTTCAAATGTCATAATATTGGTTCTAAACGTGCATTAACTATATGCATTGTCAACAATATGCAAATGTTAAGTTCTCATCAAACTGGTCTTGTAGGGAACTTGGGACAGTAACACGTCTCAAGGTATTAGATCGAGCTTACTCGACAGATTCAATTGGGCACACTTGCTGTACATGAGAATACCACTTAACGTCGCCTGCTATCCTTCCATCTTCGTGCACGTATTGACATGCGGTTAATCAAAGTGGTCTAGTACCATTGTGCTATTCGGCAATACGATTACGTCGGATAATAATCGTATTTCAACAATCGCGCCATCGCCAAATTGACTGCTAATTATCCTCGTAACATTTTAATCTTTGTTTTTACGAAAAATTTATTGTAATTCTATTTTTAATGCACTCCAAAAATTTTTTTTCGATTTCCCTCTCAATAAAATATACCTTATTAAGGCGTTACAGCAAGCACAAGTCTTTTCTCTAAATTAAAAGTTAAAGTGATCCGATTGAGGTTTAGCACTAAATAAGGCCCATTTTTGAATTTGTTATTTAAAAACACTTTACGTTTAGAGTATGCTTGAAAGATATGTCAGAGGAAGTAGGTAAAGAGGGGCTAGGGAATTAAAATATATATATAATAGCAACGCATCTGTTTAGTGTTACAAAAAGTTTGTGATGAAGTTGTTGCCATTATCGTATGAGCCGTTTTTATAAAAATTCACAGCGAGTTTATTAAGCATGCATTATTTTATGGTTTATTATAACATATTATTTAACTTCCTAACTATAGGAAACAAATAAATAAATAAATATAGCGATTTTGTGGAATAAGTATACTTTTTTAGAAACAACGTACTCATTAAATAAGAACCACTTATGTAGTCGCTTATATATATTGTTATTTGTTTGTTATATGTGATGATTGCATCACAGAATAACGATTTTCAATACTGCTAATTTTTGAGAAGCTAAAGTTGCATTCAAAAGACTAGAAACTTCCAAAGATTAAAGATTAACAACAAAAGATTGAAGATAATTGTGATGTTTAACAGAAAAATATACCCTAACAGATTAATAATCATTTTAATGCTGATTTAGAAAATAATGTTTAGTTCCCTTGTTATTTTCAATTAATTTTTTACTTGGACCTTATTATGTTCATAAGCATTTAAGTCCCAATGTCCAGGCCAAGAGTTAAAAAGTTTATAAATATTATAAATGAAAGACATATTTTTCTGAGTGATTGAAATAAAGATTTTATTTTCACTTATTATTTTAATATTTTTTATTTTATCGTTTATTTTAATATTTCCGTAAGTAGAGTTTTTAAAATTCAAAATAAATTAAGTTGTCTGGGTTAGAAATTTTATTTTTGTAAATACGAGCGACGTTCGTATTAAATTATTGTTAAACCAAGTTGATCTTATTTGGATCAGGTAGCTTACTATTTAAGTACAAGAATTTTAGAAAATGTGGCTCTAAGTTTTGTATTATATTATGCTAATATAATACAATGAACTATTTTACATTTATTGACAATAATGTTATAAAAGTCGTCGGCGTTATTTTGGTTGGCTACTATTTTTCGAAAATGGATCAACTGTTTGAAATCCAATTTAGCTCAATATATATATACATTCACCGGCTACTTCGCCAGTGAATATACACTTTGTATTCTTATCCCCTTTTTCCATTTGGACATTGAAATAAAATATCCTGAGCCGGAGAGACTTTGCATCAGCGATCATTGCACGCTCGAGCTGACGCCCTTCACATTGCATTTCGGACAAGTTAAATTCCGCGTGCAGGCAATATATAAGAAGGTACATAAACTTAAGACACCCGCTCGCTGCTACTAGAAGCTCTATATGTCATTTATTTTTTGGAATTACAACAAACACTTTATAGTTATATGTAAAATTTATTCTGAGCAATAAATTTTACAAACGTGTATTAGCGAAATAATCGTATACACGATTGCGAAAAAAAAGGATTATCTTTTAATGCGTATTTTATTTTTACGATTCACCAATGATAAATAAACATGATTTTTATAAAGATTTCATTGCGAGGAGAAGAGACCGCCGGAAGATATGAGAAAAATATTTTTATATCTTATTGTTTACGTTTGATATATCTATCGGCCGGCCCGATCGATCGACATACTTATTTTTATGGATAATAATTATGCGGAAGGAGTTCAGCAAGTTTGAGTTTTTGCTAAGTGCCATCTGAGTTTATCGGATAAGAATGATGCGATAAAAGCCAGATGAACAGTTTATGCCGTCTTTCGTCTGGCGTTTCTTAAAGCGTAACCAACCAAGCGCATATCTCACCGCCAGTAGTATCTGAGGCAACGTATGTCAGCGGGGCTCCCCGTAAACAAGAACATCGCAATAAAATCTGTGCGAGAGTCTGGCGGAATTACTTCAGGTTCTTTTCATTCGACAGATTTTTTAGCAGAGATAACGTTTGGCAGAACTTTCTAGAATCTAGAGCAAGAAAAATACTAGTATTACCGAGAGATTTCGTGATTGCGTTGATGTATCTCTTGGCCGTTTCAGTATAGTGTTTCATAAAAGACGGGGGCTTGTCTACTAATACCAAGTTAATACCAATACCAATCCATTTTAACTGCGTGGAACATCGTAGAGCATAGCAAGTAAGCTTTAGCTGATACAATCAAGCAGCAGCTGTTTACTTCTGTCTCGAAAATTAAATGACGCTCATGAATTCGATAGAGAAACATATTTCCCCACATTTTGCTAGATTTCGTTTAGGTTGAATTGTTCGTAGATGAATAACACGTTATATCCAAACAAAAACGTCAAAAATGAGTTTGTAGTGTAATAGGACAATATTCGGCAAATAGGAATCTCTAAATGATTTACATTACGGAAGTACAATTGTTGTGCAAAAATGGAGCAAATCTAAAAAATTTAAATGGGCTTATATTTAAAAAAAGGGGAAACGAAATCGTTCTATTACGCTAGAAAAAATTGTAACATTGCATTCCGTTATATGGATTTTTCTTTTTTAACCATATTGCACTGTGTGAAAGTCTCTATGCATGTTATTGCATATTAATGGAAGAATTTTATGTTTTTTTCTCCGCGCGCTGTGTAGCGATTTTACGTACCCTCGCGCGTGTACACCGTCGATTTCGCCGGTCCAACCAATCTGAATGCTAGCCGTTCGTGGTATCCTGCCCTTATGATGCCACAGTTATTGCATTACTGGGAACGAGCATTCCGCCGGATACGGCTGTCTCGCACCACGTCATGGTAACGGTAGTCCGCCCGCTCCTCTCTCCCTGAAAGCCAATAATTTCCCTTGTTAATACATAGTTTGCGGGGACGTCTCTTTCCCATCGGCAACTTCATTTCGCGCGTCGGTATTAACTTCGGTAAATGAGGTGTAAGCAATCTATCTCGTTATCGCACCTCTACAAGGAATGTTCTGAAGCACGTTTTGTCAAACGGCGTGTCAGAATTTAATTAATAATCATCGCACGAATAATTGTCGATGATAACATTTGTGCACGTATGCATGGTGTTCAAGAGTATGTTAATAATCTAACAAATATTACTATTGTCGATTACAATTTTATTATTTTGATACATTGAGTATCTAAAAATTTAGCTAGCTAAAGATCAGAAAATAATTTTGTCACATTAAAATTATTACGTACGATGATAATGTTGCTGCAAAAATTGATATCCTAGAAATCAGCTTAAAGTCAGTTACGTCCAATAACTTTGATATTTATGCTGCATAAATAAAAAAAGTAATTAAACAATTAGTTTTTTTACTCTAAATATTAACGAAACCATAGCGAGTTGAATCAATTTGTTATGACACAACGATGTATAATCTACGTAAAATGCTTACTACGATGTATAATCTACGTAAAATTATTACTCTCTCTGTAGTATAAAAGGTTTAGTGATTATTTCGTGATACATAAGTGTAGAGAGATAGTAAAGGATAGAGTGTACTAAAATACAAGTGCTTAGTTTTTGTATTCTTTGTTCAACTTGGTTGTTTCACTCATGAATGGCCATAAATCTCACCTCTTTGATGTGTATGGAAAAATGCGAGGATTGTTTAAAGTTTTTTTTCAAATATAAGAAAATAAATGTTTCGTATTTCTAATTTTTTAAATAAATGTTTCGTATTTCTAATTTTTAGTAGTAGATAGTCTGATATTTTTATTGGTATGGTTCATTTTTCTTAAACGTAGTAAAGAATACTTGCTCTCTGTTCGAAAATAAGCTTGATTACTGCCAGTAAAAGTAATGTAGTTGGCAGAAGTGAAAATTACTGGCATTGCGTTTTGTTTCTTCCACAAGTAAAACCAATACACGATCGAAATGATCCCAAACGGTTTGAAACGTTAGAAAAATTAATTTCAGCTTTAAAATTGCGGACATTTCAATGTTGCAAAATTGTAACATTGTAGAAATCTTTTGCAGTTTGCATGCATCTTACAATGTTTAAATGTAAGATTTATGCAATATATGTTCCTGCAATCTTTGAGTATTATACTGTATGGATTGATATAATTCTAACCTTCATTTTTTAAAACAAATGTTGATGATGATTAATATTATTAAAATATAGATTATTATAATAAAGTAATATTATGAGCATGATTATACACTTCCTTTTGTACTTGTATAATATATTCTACTTTGTTGCTTCATCAAGTAATTTTAAATCAAGCAATTATTGTTCCGTTTATCATGTAAGCAGATATTTTTGGCTTGTCTCATTATTTTAAACTTTTGACAAATAAAAAATTAATTACAAATATGTTTTTAAACCTAAAAATTATCTTTTTGACGTATCTGATTATTTGAGAATATATTATACAAGTACCAAAGGAAGAGTATCATTCTTATAATACATATCGATTTATTATAATAATCCGTATTTTAATAATATTAATAATATATTTTAATATCATTAATCATTAATACATTTGTTTTAAAAAGTGAAGGTTAGAATCATACCAACCCATACAGTACTGAAAGATTGCAGGAACATATTGTATTAACCTTATATTAAAATATTGTAAGATTGCATGGATGCTGCAAAAGATTTCTGCAATGTTACAAGCTTGTGGTATATCATTGAAATGTCCGCAATTTTTAACCTGAAAATAATTTTTCTGACGTTTCGGATTATTTGGAATCATATCGTTCATCTATTGATTTTACTGGTGGAAGAAGTGAAACGCCACCCTAAGAAAAAAGAACTATTAAGTGTTTCAATAAACTGATTACTATATGATACTGATTATGATATTTCATCAGTTACTAATATTACAATAGTAATTAGTTTATTGAAATATTTTATCAGTTTTCTTTTTTTATGGGCAGTAATTTTTACTTCTGCCAACTACACTACTTTTATTGGCAGCAGTAACCAAATTTATTTTCGAACAGAGGGATGATCGAATAATAATAGCAATTAAACAAATTGCTCAATCAATTCACTCACTCACTTGTTACTGTTGCTACTGTATTTCCTTTCCTGTTGAAAATATAATAAAAATGAATTATTTATAAATATAAAGAATTTTCGTAATAATTATTTACAGAATAACACATAAATATATTGTATATCATATTTTATAAATTTTACTAAACGTAAATATAGAAATGCTTTTTATTATTTTTACTCAACTGTGAAAATATGATTGTAGCAAGCATGTAAAGAGATTCGTTAATAAAATAATACACTCACCCCTTCGAATTGTTCCATGGATATCGTCTTTTCGCTGAAATTCTGTTGATGTTTCGTTTTGCTGCTGCCCTTGAACCTCGCACATTAATCAGATCGCCCGATACTATTGAATGTATTTAATATTAATTTAGGATGGAAGGAATAGGAATTATTTCTTTCTTTTTTCATTATTTTATTTATTTTCTTTTTTATATCCAACGTTTTATAATGTCTATCAGTCTATTACTTGTGATTTTTACTGAAAGATAGAAAGGAAAATAATGTTTTATTAAATAAATTTTTATTTCTATATCAAAATTTCAAAATATTACACCTAATTCAGCGGTTATTAAAAATTTATATCATTCTTTTATATATATTCGCTCTGTCTTTTTCTTTCATTCTTCATTTTAAATTCTTTCTTTTTTTTATTTTTCCTTTTTTTAAATTTTTTCTTTTATAATTTTTTTATATAAATAAATTGTTCACTTAGGTAAAAAGTTAATAAATTAAAGTTTATGTGTTTCAAAAATAACTAGTTAAAGTTAAAAATTAAATTATTTAATATTAACGAAGTTAAGTTAAAAGTTATTAACTTTATTATTTGAATTTTTTAATTAACCAACCCTGCAAATGACTTACGAGAGTTTGTAATGCGGTGCGATGAAAGTAGATCTCTCTAAAAGTCGATCAAAAGACGGTCCCGTAAGTAGGTGCCACGCTACACGCCGACTGGGCCACTTCCCCATTCTCCTCGGTCACTCACATTAACCCGAGGTGCACGTGCACGCCGTCGGCTGACGCGACGGGTTGTTGATCGCACAAGGTCAGATGTCACACCGTCACGGTCGCCTCCTCACTCTCCTCATAGAAGGGGCCCGCGATGACTGCGCCACCGCTACCGCTATCGCTACACTGCGGTGCTGCAGTCAACTGTTGCCGCCATCTTTCCCGTTACTCCAGTAATCGGACACTGCGCGTATTTCGAGATCGAATTATGCGGAAATATGATGGTCGAGTGTCAAATACAGTAGTGCACAGTATCGTTTTAACACTGTGACTGTGGCGTATCCAGAAGTAATCGTACTCCTTTGTGAAGTGCGGCATCATGTGCTTGTCGTGAGTGTCGTGTCGGTTAATGTTTCATTCAAACGGCTCTCGCCGCTGTCTCGGGCTATGTCGCAACACATCACGTAACGTTCGCGTCGATCACTCTCATATCATTTCCTTGTCGCACTATGTTGATCCGCTGTTGATCAAATGCTCCGTACTTTTCGCGTTTTTCAAGTGTAAATTGTAAACAGATACAATCTCTAAAGTGGCAAATGTGGAAGCGATTGTCTTAAGAGGATGCTATACCTAAAGCTGAACTTCCTCAACGTCGGTACTGCAGATTATTTTTTCTACAGAAGGGAAAGGGGGAATGCTAACGCTCTTTGTCTAACGCATCTGTCTTTGTTGTTCGATTGTAGTGCTATCTTCGAAAAGACCTATCAATTTCTTTTGCACATAATCACTGCTCTGCTTGTCATTGTTTACGTGCGCTAAGAAATTTGTACACGTACAGCTGTTTAGGTATTAAACTTTTTTGTTAGGTTTTTGATTGGAATGACACACAGTCAGTGTTGTTCGTTAGAGTTTTCTGAAGTCCGGGCTGGTCTCATTTCATACATACGAGCTATAGAACGTCAGTAAATGACAAAAGTTAACCTCGGTTGACAAATCCACGAGCCGAAAATAAATAAATTTTTAACTTTTTGTTCGATTTTCTCGTAAAATTTATCAGCCCGAACTTTGTTTTGGTGCGTACTTTTATTCTGCAAAAGGATTTTGTGATCTGTAGAGCCAATTCGAAAATTAATGAACACTGTAATGTGTCGGTATATCCCATCAGTATAGCATTCTCTTAAGTCACAAGTCAACGTGATGCGTTGGTAACATCCTTTAGCTCCTTTATGCGTTTCGTTAGTACCTGATGCATCGCGATATTTTAGGTTAAATTCTCATGCGTTTCGCGTTTTATTTGCGTTCATGATATATTATTGAAGTAGCTAAAATCTCTCTATTATTTATTCTTTATTATTTAATGTGTATTATTTTTTGTAGCAGAGATCATGATGAGTAACATAACTGGTGATGGTATTGGTGAGTAGCATTTAGGATTTAGGTAATGGTTTTTGCTGAAATCAATACAATTCATTTTTTTATGTATATTTTTTGCATGTAGATGTAGATTTTTGTGTTCAAAGCGTCGAGAATGAAGAAGTATAAGTCACATCTCTCTTTCAAAACAAAATTTTAATTTTATTATATATTCACACTCGCTTTATACACAGAAAAATTATGAATAGATTTCTAGAGATTTAAAAAATTTCGCTGAAAAATTAAAAGATTTTGTATTCAATTAATTAATTATAGTTTCACAATTAAGTTTCAAGTAAAAATAACGTAAATTTCATTAAATTCGCGAGTAACATTTTCATAATTTCGCAACAACGTAAAAAATTTTATTAATTTGCAATTAATTTGCAATTATTTTACATTTTTTAAATAATTTTAATATTCCAATTTTTTTATCTTACCTATTACAATCTCCGTTGATATTTGCAAAAGAATTGCGAAATTGAGCTTCGCATGAGGAGCTGCGAGGCGAAGTAATCTTCGCAAAAATATTGCGAGGATAAGTTTCACAGAAATATTGTGAGGGAAGACAATTTAAAAAGTTGTGAAACATTAAATTAAATATATAATATATTATGTACAATTCACAAGTTTCGTTCGCTTATAAATATGTGCTTTAAACTTTAAACTTTATTTATAAATATAATATATTGCAACAGATTGTCATTAATAATATTCGCGTTTTTCATTTGTCATAAACATTTTTTTTTAATATCGCAGAGTAGATCATAAATTTCGCGTCGCGAGTGCTTTGTGTGTCAAGTAAAATGCAGACTACAATGAACACGTCAAATTGTTTTAACTCGATTCGTATATTTTATTCTATAATAAATATTTGTTAAATATTGTTAAATACGTGCATTGTTAAATTATTAAGTTCAGTGAAATTGCAACTCCGCGGATTTTGTATCGCGAGTGTATTCATGTAAAATGTTAAATAAGGTGCAAGTTACAACGTTGGAGAAAATGCAAGGAGGCTTCTTAAATCACTTCGGGATTCCACGGTTGCGGATGTCATTGCAGCGGAAGATGCATCGGTGGACATTGAGGGACGTGCGAATCTATGAGTGCTGTATTCTATTAGTTTTATAATTGATCCTTTTTAGCTACACTTTTTAGCTTTTCCTACATACATTTTACGTTTTTTTTTATTGTTTTTATATGCTCTATTGTTTCATATATTACATTATTAAAAGATCATTGTTATTAATTATTTTGTGTGCATAATAAATTATTAAAAGGTTTTAATATCAAATTATAGTAACATATATAATGTAGCTAAAAAGAATAGATTATATTGCATGCGTAGTAAATAAAGTTTGCAAGAATTGCACTGATTTTCCAGCAAACAAGATGACATCAAATGACATCTTATTGACGTTACAGACGTCATTAAGACATTATCAAGACGCCATTAGAGGTCATCTTGTTTGCTGGGTAATAACTGCGTGAGTAGATATTTATACATTGTTACACCAACAAATTTATATTTTGCATATCATCATTTATATTGATTATTATAAAATAATTTTCTATGCATTTACGATGTTAATCGATTTATTTACGAAAT
>QKQZ01012906.1:0-16138 GCA_003595255.1 Solenopsis fugax
GGCGGCGCGCTGGTGGAGGCGCGTGGAGGGGTGTATTGTTACAATAGCATATTCCAATAAATATCTAAGTAGCGATAATTATATGTATTGGAATGTGCTACCATCCGATCCATATCCTTTGAATGTGTTTATAGTTTTCTCTAGTAATTTTACAAAAAATGAGTTAGCCTGTTGCAACAAGTTCTTAAATTTTATAATATTACAAGTTCTTTTTATGTTAAGTTCGGTTAAAATTTTAATTTAAAATGAAATAGTATAAATGTTATTTCCTTTTAGTTATGTAAGCCATTTGAACAATTTATTTAGTGTTAAAAACAATATTGATATTTTCTTTTTATAACGTAGTTCTATACGTTTTATTATTAAGACATTAGAAACATGCATTAGAACTTGCAAAATTTCATGTACAATATAATTAATTTTAATTAAAAAATGAATTTACAAAATTTAGTTTTCATTATTTTTACAAAGAAAACATTGTATTTTTAATACCATCAATAAAGATACAAATTTTATGGAAATATGAAATAATAATTTTTATATACGCTCCCACTACCATGGAACGCTTCCTTCTGCTGAAAATATCTAGCGAGAGTATCTCGTTGTCTCATAGCAGCAGTTGAACCAATGTTGGCACCAACTTTTCCTAAAGGATTCATGAAATTATTTATTTCTCCTTGTTACGTCTGGCGCGCTAAACATTTTTTCTTTCCTCCCCTTTCCGTCTCTCGCGCCATCCGACGTCTAAATCAGCCGGATAACTATCTGAAATCCTCAGTCATATTTAATTTAACCCCAAGCAACCACGGTATCAATTAAAAATCTTTATATATAAATCTAATAGTTCTCTGTTTTGTTTAAAATAAATAGTTCTGTCAGAAATCTAACATTTTCAGGATCGCATGATGATTGTGTGTACTGGCTGCTGTCGCCCATACACACCAACCTGAGATCCCATAGAAAAATTAAATTAATTATAAACTTTGAAAGTAGAATTCACATCACGGATCGCGCACGTGCACGCCCCGTGCCGCACTAGCTTCGAGAGCACCTACGAACATCTTACTAGCGCGTGGCGCGACTCGCGCGGTACGCGGTACGGAGAGGATTTAAAGGGCTAATACAATGGGCATAGCACGCCGAATTTTCCGCGACTCGCGGAAACTCGCCTCGCAACACCCCTCGCCAACAAGATCAGACCTATATAAGGTAGCGAAATCGGAGCGTTCGGCAAATCCGAATTTCTGGTCGGTTGAGCGCGACTCTTGGGCGCTCGCCAACGGTAAGACCAGTCTTTCAGGATTTCGGGTGGGCTATGTTAAATGTAGTCTAACCAATGGCCATTCTTTCAACTCCAATCTCCCGAATTTCTCACTCAAAATTAAAACCACAATTTCTCCTCCGAGACGATCGCTGCTTTGCGAAAGCAAGGATAGCGCTCTCTTGGCTTCCTTATTCTTCCGAAAAATAAAATCTTAATTTCTCCTCCGAGACGATCGCTGCTTTGCGAAAGCAAGGATAGTGCTCTCTTGGCTTCCTTATTCTTTCGAAAAATAAAATTCTTTTTCCATTTCTGCAATCCTAAAAATTAATCTCTGAGCTCAATATTGGCCATCGGATAGATTAACATTAAAATCTTTCTTCTAGATTCTAAATTCACGATCTTAAACACAATAGTGTCTCAGTTTTCTCCACTGTATTTTAAGACATACAGTAAGCAATTTATAAAGAATAATATCTTGTAAACTCTCGTGACATCTCTTTTAAAATCATTCAAAATGATTTCTTTCAGAGAACATGGGCAAAAAGGCCACCCGCGCCGCGAAAAATCAATTCATTAACCATCGAACCTATACCGGTGAGGAAACCAACGAGGCCATTGCCTCTGCAGGTCATGACACGCAAGCCACCTTCGCAACCTAAAACAAAAATATATATATATTGTAAAACTAACCAGGGAAATTGTTTTTCAACTCCCCTCCATTCCAATTCGCTTCTACACAGAAGCTGGTGACAGCATGCCCGAAACCAAAAAAAGATTACGTTCTCGGAGCGCTAAGAACACACCCCAGGACGTAACACTCCTATTTCATTTCGCCAACTCCCTGGTATTATTTCGCCATCCACTCCTTCTCGATCTACCATTTCTTCATAGAAATAATTATTATTATTTAAATTAATGCTTATAATGTAATTATGCAAACAAGTTATGGCTTGCACAATTTTCTCAATAGTATATATAATTTCTGAGCTAAAAGTTTATGTAGTTTTCGCCAACGTGTTACAAGAATACCAAAAGCATTTTCAACAACGTTAAGGTTCTCTGTGAATTTTTTTTCGTAAGTTTTAATAAATCATGTAAATAATCAAATTGTTGCACTGACATTTCGTGTAAGTTTGAAAAATTCTTTATGATCATTCATTTTTAAATATACAAATAAGTTTTGATGAGCACCAAAATTTTGTCTCATATTTGTACCAATATGAGGTATTATCCACCATCTTCTTGTTATTCTTCTTTTACGTTTCTTTAAAGTAATCTCATTCTTGTAATTTGTATCCAAATTAATAATAAATTTGAATAAACATTTAATGTTTCGTTATCCATTGTATATTCCGACTTGCGACTCAATTGTAGAATAGCAAGTCGTATTCACATCCAACATCCGACATTCGACAAGCGACTAACGACACCCGACAGCGACATACGACGTATTGTGGAACAGGCCTAAGGGAAAGAGGTATCTCTCAAAAGGATACGTAGGATTTGGGCAAGGCAGGGAAGGGTGCAACAAAAACTTTTGTTTTCGTGGCCGCACTAGTGGGACGTTCGGCACGAGCCGAACGCACTTCAATGATTCCGAGATATGGGTCAGCATGTAACGACACGCTTTTACACCTTTCGAGAATCGTGCGATCATTGATCCTGATTCGAGTCAGAGAATCTAATCTCTTTAACTCAGGATTGGACCCAGCGTGATCTTTTAACCAGAGGAAAGGTGACGAGATGGGTTGTTACTTAGAGGGAATGAAATAAATTTTAATAATCATGCCTTTTTAAAATTAAAATAAACATATATTTTGTTAATTGTGATACATAATTATTTGATATTCGCTAGGATTTTGCTATACTTCGATATATAATTATTTAATACTCGTTAAGATTTTGCTATACTTTATACATAATTATTTAATACTCGTTAAGATTTTGCTATACTTGATACATAATTATTTAATATTCGTTAAGATTATTTACTTAATTTAGATATATAATTATTTAATATTTGTTACAATTTATCGATTTGTAATTTAACTATCCTAACGGGAGGAGACGGGATTAAATTAATTCATTTATGGTTACTGAAGACCGAGGGAAAAAGTTATAAAAGTTAATGGGAATTAAATATTGGGAAGGGATATCCGGAATAAAAACGGGAATTTCATCTTGTGGGTCGAGGAAGGAGACAATTGAAAATAAAACATTTAGATCTAAGTGGTAGTTTAAACAATATTCAGAAAAAAAACTAGAGATTATTCTGGAGGGAAACTGTTCAATAATTTCTTCCAAAGGATTTTGGAGTCCATTATAATAATAATAACGGGGACGAGGAGAAGGAATTTGAAGTTCCGTGATTACTCATTAACGACCGATTCTTAATTACTTGAATGACAAATTGAAGAAGAAAGAAAAAAAAGAATGAGTGACTTACTTATGAAAGCAGCGAAATGACGTTGTCTAATTCTTGGAGCGTGCTGATGGAGAATGATCTCGAAATATTTGCGCACAGATTTTAATTTTAGAAAAACGTGTTAGATTACGCACACAAGATGAGTGATCGTCGGACACAACTTCAAGCTTCAAAGTCTGGAAGAGTAGAAAGAGTGTCGATGCGCATAGAGTCCGGTCAAAGGTTTTGGAGAGTAAAGAGAGCGTGTGCCTGGGAGTTCGGTATTTTATAGGGCTTAGAAAAGGGCATGGAATGGAGTTGATCGAGTGGGCAAGATGGAGATTTGGTTGGATGAAGCTTTTTGAGATTTCTCTTCCTTTTTATTATTTCCAAAATTTTGGGCTTGTTCGTTGGATAATTCACCAACGCCCATCACCGATCATCTTTTCGGATGATCTCTCATTGGGTAGTTTTCCGTCTTCTCCCGAGTTTTCTTAATTTTAAGAGGGGCGAATAGTCGCGCTTCGCTTGAGGGATTCGTTATCTACCGATTTCCTTTTCTAGAAAATTTCAACCCCGATTTCTTATATCGTTCGTTTACTTAGGACTCGCTTTCTAATATGAATCACTCTTCCGGTGTGTGATGAAACATGCGTTTGGACAGACAAAGCCAGGGTTATAAATTTTAATTTATAATCTTAATAGTTTCCGTCCGACGTCCCGACTTAATTTTATCTCTCGTCGTCGCCAGACTTAAATAAAACTTAAGTTTTTTTTCTTCAAGTCCTGGCTTTGTCCGAACGGATTATTATATTGTATTAGGGTGAGCAAATATTGCTCATGATTCCGTCATCGCACGATCTCTCCTTTTGTGTTTCTACTTCAACAATCTTATCGTTTCGGATGTAATATTTGAGAATTATATATTTCGGGGACAATTTCCTCGTTTTGTTTCGTTTTTTCTTATAATAAAACGAGAGATGTTCGTTATTTGCGAAAAGGGAAATCGTGGAATCCTCCGTGACGTAACAATAAGATACAAAGGGTTTTTTATATGAAATGGGTCTTATTGACTTGGACCTTATTAGATTCAAATTAGGTTCTAGACTCAAAATCTAGTTGACCAATCAAATAGCTCTTTCGATACTCAAAACTTTTATATGTAACATTTTTCTCCAAAATCTATTCTTTTCGAGATATGTTAAAGTCTCAGTGCTAATGCTGAAGGTCATAACTTTCAAGCCTCATAATTCGAAAGTCCTCAATGAAAAACTTTATTATAGCACTTTGAAAAGTTCTCGAAGTCAAAATATGTAATAATAAAATGGGATTTTTGAGTGTCTCATATTATGAGTTCCACGCTTTGCAGTCTCACGGCCACCAAATTTAATATTTATAATTAAGCAAATCCTCACATCCCGTATTTTTCTATTAATATGACTTTACTCTATTACTGAATGTAGAATTTATTATCAAATATTTTTTTATTTTATAATAAACAAGGTTTAAAGACTCATCTCAATAAATCTTGACAATATCCAATTTCAAAAAACTTTTTTTCAACGACTGCACTCATGATCTAATAATGAATTTTCTACTAAATAGATTTCACTCCAAGAGTAATAAGTTTAAGATGGTACCAACCACATGCGTTTATTAATGTAGTAAAAACCTTGCTACCTCATATTAAGAACCTATCCTATAATAGGCGACTTTATCCTAATATTGATACTATATTTATACAATACATGTTATTGTTTCACAATACAATAATCTGCAGAAACAATGAATATAATATACTTACATCCTTATCCGTAAGATTATGCACCACTTGAACGAAGTTTTCGATCATTCTAATTTTCCGCGAATCTTCTTTTAACAATAAATCATATTCATCACTACTGGATGATGACGAAGAAAGCAAATTTAATAGTTCAAATGCTAATCGTGTATCTCGTAAATTTAAAAAATTTTCACCATCCCGCGCAGCCATATTGCACTGAGCTGACTTCGATTCTCAGAGCTCGTGCCGAATTCTCGCACTATAGTGCAAAAACTCGGCACTAGACTTCCCAGTGAAACAGCGCGCACCGTTTTTGCGCGCACCGAAACGCCCAGTAAAACACGTTGCTTGCTGTGAGTACGCACTCAGTGGGCACTAGTTTTCCCAGTGAAAAACGCTATTAGTATCGATCGTCAATGTCTCTTATTTTAGCTGAAAACGAATAATTAAATTGAAATAGAATAAAATACAGGTTAAAGTTAAAAGTTGATACTTTCGCATAGCATTAATGAAATTTGGAAAAAATTTTTGATGTCGGTGCTACAACGTTCTAAAAATCCTAAAATTTGTTTTTGATGCCATCCTTTTTTAAATTGTAACATGATAGCCAACATTAGCCACCAGATTCATTTTGAACGACAAAAAATCCATTAGAAAACATTTTGCTTCTGCAAATCCCAAAAAAGATCTATTTTTATATAACAGTGTTCTCAACGAATTTAATTTTTCTTTAGCGTTTCTTATGTCAATTTTCAAAATTGTAGCGAGCGAGTTTTTTGGGCGACTATGACACTGAAAAAGAATTTGTCAAAAAATTAAAATGTTTAATTTGATACGTTCAACCAAATATTGAGTTTATTTAATTCTTGATTAAAAAATGATTGATATAAATGGACAATATTTTTTTGTGCAACTAAATAATTAAATCAACCTAATGTTTAGTTGAACGCATTGGACTAAATATTTTAGTTCTCCAACAAATGTTTTTGAATGTAGTATGAGCAGAACTCATCAGAATTAAGTAATTAAACGAATTTACCGTGAAGTTCGATTATAATTATGCTGTCTCGTTCGGATGGATAAGTGTAGTAGCGTTCCGCTGCGCTGTCCTCAACAGGATTTTTAAAGCTCACCAAAAAAAGAAGATTTAGGAACGCGCCGAACTCTTACCCAGGCGCCACTCTCCTGCGCCCGTGCGCCCTACCGATCTTCATTTAGTTTAAAGCTAACAAAGCTAAAAATATGGTTTGGACGGGGAGGACTTCATCTGGACGAGACAGCATAATTATAATCAAACTTCACAGTAAGTTCGTTTAATTACTTAATTATGCTACGTCTCGTCCGGATGGATAAGTGTAGACGTTTAAAGCTCAGATTTGTTGTCTGATATTTTCAACACATTGCTCGTAGGAAAGAGCGATGAGAAGGAAGTCGTCCAAATAAGTGACTGAGAAAAAACCTTTTTCCCTAAGGGAATATATGACTGGTTTCAAAATTTTCGTAAATATATAAGGGCTAACGTTAATCCAAAAGGCAGGACTCTAAACTGAGAGAGCCGATTTCTAAATCGAAAATGTAAGAATTTTCTATTATCTTGATGGATTGAGATAAGGAAATATGCCTCCTCTAGGTCGATAGTAGAAAGAAAATCATCTGGGGAAATGAGACGGATGACCGTCTTCCAATCTTCTAATATAAAGTGTGGTACCGAGATAAACCGATTGAGGCGTTTCAGGTTCAGAACCTCCATCCCCTGAAGATTTTTTAATTACAAAGAATGATGATAAAAATTGATTCTCGCAATCTTCCTTTCTATCATTCCTCTGTCGAGAAGCCTAAAGATTTCTCGCGAACAAATCTGTTCTTCGCTATTAGATAAATGAAAAGAAGGCTCACTTTCTTGAGAGAGTGGATGCTGTGTAAATGGTAGCCCATAATAGTTTGTGAAATTACCGGATCTGACGTGATTTCTTTCTCGATTGGGATCTAGATCGATGTGAAGATTGACGACTGCCGTACATCGTCCCTGTTCTTCTCGTCGCCGACTTCACGTATCTCGCAGGGGCGCGGGCGTTTCCCGATCTAGCGGGAGCTACTTGATTCGGTTGTTCAATTGGCTGCTGTATCTTCCTAGATATTGTTAACGCATTAACTATGTCCTTGGATGACTTTTCCATGGTGGCTGCTTTTTTTTTATCTAGTCTCCAAAGGAAATTCCGAAGAGAAGATCGTCCGGAATAGCGTCAGCCGTATTTTTGGCAATTAAATTGAGAGCGGGCGTAATTTGTGCCCTTCTTGATAAGGATTGTCTGATCCTGTTTATTTTATTGAATCTAAAAATTATGATCAGACCAAAATATAATTGGATAACATGTTCTGAGATCACTTATAACTATGCAACCTCTGTAAGACTGTAAAACCTAACTAGTGTAACCTGTCCCAGGTTCACTTATAACTGACTTCAATAAAAAACTTGCTATTTAGAATTGTATCATGAAAAGAGGCGTCGTTAACTATTGGGCGATTATAAAACCGAGCAAAAACCTGCGAGAATTTGCTCCAAACAGCAGTGCGCCTAATCTCGACTAAATTAATACCTTTAATAGTTGCAAAGAAAGTTGAAGCGTGACGAGTAGAGTGCCGAAAAAGTACTTATAACAATCCCCACTGCGCCTAACTCCGCTTTGATCCAACAACCCAGAATTTGTTGGAGAAACATGTGGGGAGTGCACAGAGAAATGAAGAAAGAATCGCAGTTTACATGACGGAGATCGCGAGTGATCTCCAGGTAAAATTTTATCAATGAATAAGTGCAAAACTCTGGTTTGTCCAGGAAAGGTTTGAATACTAGAAAAGGCTGAGGTTTTCCGACCCTGAAGGTTTTTAGTTTTGCCGGAATTTTAATAATTATGGATTCCGATAATCTAATATTTGAAAGATGTATAACTGCTGGAGTTTGTGTCCTTTGGGCAGTTATGAGAGCGAGGAGCGTCGCTAGTTTTCTCGAAATTGTTTCCAAGGAGAGATCCTCAAGAGGATATAAAATAGATAGGTGATTAATTACTGGCGATGGATCCCAAATATAATTGTTGGGCGTTGCGGCTTCAACGCAACGACACTCTTAAAAACTTTTCTTACCAATGGGTGAGAACTTACCTCGTCTGGAGAAATAAGAAAGGTGGCCGAGCGATATTTGATTAAGATAGTATATGAGCCTATATCCGAAAAGGAGCCCGATAAGAATTTTACCAACAGCGAAACTGAAGGGTTGCAGTAACTGTTTCTATTTACCAAATGACCACCATAATCAAAGGAATTTTGTATATTGTGTCCTGGTAGTGTCCGAAATTGAAGCGATCGTCGCATCTAGGGCTGAGGGTGGCGTTCCCCTGCGCGAAAGAGCTTGTCGGATAATCTCGCTGCTGACAGGGAAATCTTGGTCCAAGCCGGATGAATATCTCTGAAAGGCGATGACAGCATGTTAATGTTAAGGTTAAATAAAATTGGTTGGCCGACTATGAGTCGGTTGAACAACGGGAATCACGGTTAAGCCGGCCACCAAGGAACTACAACAATTCCCTCCGCCCTATCAGTAATAATTTTGCGTAATACTTTTAAGATTAAGATGAAAGGGGGAAAGGCATAACAATAAAAATTACTCCCATCTAGCGAAAAAGCGTCAACAGCTTGCGCTAAGGGGTCCGGGAGCCAAGATACAAAACACTGACATTTGCTGTTAATTAACGTAGTGAACCAGTCGATATCAAAAGGACCAAAGCAAGAATTGATTCTGTCAAAGTAGTTCTGTCCAAGAGACCATTTCCGTTTCCTCCGACATGACGCGTGATTCACTATCCGCATTAATATTCTGAGCAGAAGGAATATACGTGGTATAAATAACTATATTTCGTTCTACACACCATTCTCAGAATTCCCGGGCTAATATAGAAAGAGCGGGGAATTTAATTGATCCCATATGATTAATGTATGAAAAGGCCGTAAAGTTGTCTACTCTTAAAAGGATGTTTGATCCTCTTAAATGAGATGCGAAGCATCTCACTGCAAAGACTGCAGCTAGGAGTTCCAGATAATTAATATGGAACTGTTTTTCTCTAGGTGAACCTGTGAGTTTCAACTTCACCTGATACAGTCCCCCATCCCGTTAAGGAGGTATCGGAGAAAATTTCAAGATTGAAACTACTTGATCTAATATAATTACGCTGTGATCTATCTGCAAAAATAGTTTTCCATCAAAAAAGATCTTTTCTGGTCGAGGATGGGAGAGACATTTCAGCTTCAAAGTCTTCATTAGAAGTTGCTAGCGCTAGGAACTTCTCTCTTCCCAAAATCCTAGTATGTAGCATGCCATACTGCACCGCCGGGCAAATTGAAAATAAAGAGCCTATAAAACTTGCCAAAAGCCGAATCTTACAATGCTTTCTATTTAATACGTCAGGTGATATTTTAAGGAGCGTATCTCCTTCATCGGGCGAAATCGATACCGCGAAACGCTCAGTATCAAAAATAAAGCCCAAAAATCGAGCTGACTTCGCTGCTTAAGGACACTCTTATGTCTGTAAAATAGATCAGCTAGGATCTTCGTTCCCTCGTTGACCTTTGATACGGCGAGGCGAGTCTCCGGCCCCAACGACTTTGAATGACCGGTTTTAAAAAGTCTGAGATGGCTTCACCTACTAGGGCGTACAAAATCTGATTTTGATTTTTGCAGCTAAAGTCGTCTCTTTTGAACATAGAATTGCTCTTTAGTGCTACCCTGCATTCTTGATTTAACGCGGGTGCTTTCAGAAAGGCTACTGCCTCTGGCGGGGAGTATTTATTTAGCAAGGCCTCGCGTTGATTGGCAGGAAGACCTTTGCGCGATAGATTGCTCCATTTTTGCGTTACTAATTCGTTCCAGGGTGACGTCTCTTCACCCTGCAGATCGGAAACGAACAATTGATTGGTAAGAGGCTCTCTGTTATCCTTCCCGAGGATGGAGACTGTAGGCACGCCCTTTTCCAATGTAACTCGCTTAACCAGAGGGGACGGATCGTCCCCACCTGGGGCCTTACCTGCTTCTGGCGAAGAAATGATGGATGTTCCGATTATTCAGAAGAAAAAGGTTGTGTCGTCATACCGCCTGTATTTCTCGAATACAGATCCAGTAATATCGTACACACCTGAACTTGGGTCCGCTGGCTCCACTTGTCTCGCAAGGAATGCCATAGATTTGTCATCTGAGTCCGATCCAATGTGATTGATTCTGACTCTATGCGTGACTCTTGATCGTCTTGATCCTCGAAACAGAAGGACGTGAACGGAGATCGAGAGGGGGCATAAGGCGCTCTAACCTCTCTTTGCGACAGAATGTCAATAAAGCGAGACATCTTATTCTCCAGGCTCGCGAGACGGTCGCCTTTAACTCGAGATGAAAATCTCTTCCTCTTCTTTGAATTATGAGCGGATTTTCCCATTTTCGAAAGCTGGATGTACTCAAATTAATGGAATTAATGTACGTAACGTGTTAAGGACTCACACAACAGGAAAACAATGAAGATCGGTAGCGCGCACGAGCGCAGGAGAGTGGCGCCTGGGTGTAAGAGTTCGGCGCGTTCCTAAATCTTCTTTTTTTGGTGAGCTTTAAAAATCCTGTCGAGGACAGCGCAGCGGAACGCTACTACACTTATCCATCCGGACGAGACGTAGCATAATTATATTTATATTTCAACTTTTGTTTATGACATAATGCACGTGAAACATGCGAATTAACTTGTGTAATTCCACAAAAAATATATAGATTTGCTTTTATTGTGTAAATATATCTTATTTTATATTGAAAATTACATACATTATAGAATATTTTACATATTTTATATAATTATCTAAATTTTTAAATATTACGTAATACTACAGTAATATTTAAAAAAATGTGGATAATTACATACAGTAATATTCCATGTATCGCTGTGAAATATAATGCGATCACTGCACATGCGCGAAAATTCTGTCCCGTCTATAAGACTGAGTTTGGTAAAATCATCTTGATCACCCTGCGGGTGTTTGCTAACACAACCTTATCACCTTCTTTGTTAGCCAGTGGATTTCCGACTCATTCCAAGCCCTATCACGGTATGCGAGCATAGTCATTCGATTGTTTACAATAATGCTCGGAATTAATTGCTCATTTCGAGCCGATTTCTGAAGTGACGCCCACTGTCTCCCCATTATCACTTGCCACTCGACGGCCGAGCCGCCGATCACGCGGCTGACGCTATGTCTCAGGAGCATCCCTACATAAGTGAAAAATATGCTGGAAACGTATCTTTCGGAAAAGGCGTAAAAAGTTTTTCTTTTTTACATATAAATAATAGAAAATTTTATTTAATTATAAAAATTATGCTAGAAAGAAAATTTTTTTCGACACATTTTCCGTAAGATACACTTCCAGAATATTTTTTACTTAGACCCGGTTGCACCAACATTATTTTTCTTTTAAATTAGACTTGAACATGTATTTGTCTTTGTGTTTCTAAATAAATAAAGACAGACACATATTTAAGTCACACATAAAGTGTCGTCAAAATAACGTTGGTGCAATCGGACCTATGGATCCTTTAGAGTAACACTTCTGCTCTATGGGAATCTTATTTTCTATTGCATATCGAATCGTCGAACGTCGGACGTCGGACGCAGTGTGAATCCTCCATTAGGGACGCTGCTGAAGCATAGCGCCAGCACGTCATCGGCGGCTCGACCGTCGAACGGCGAGTGGTAGTGGGGAGACAGTAGGCATCGCTTCAGAAATCGGCCCGAAATGAGCAACTATTCCGAATTCCGCTTTCTTCAAATTTCAGAATTTGATATGTAATAATACAAAAACGTAAACTATTATTACATTAAACTATTGTACATTTACACTGTATTGTATGAATTCAACTTTTGAATGTACAATAATACAATTGCAAAAAGTATTATTACACTTTTATTTTTATATTTTTACATACATTATGTAAATTTACTTCTGCAATGTGCTTTAGTAAAAATTAAGAAATTAATTTTACTTGTGCAATGCAAATTTACAAATGCGAAGAAAACAACTATTATAGTAGGTCTCAAAACCCACTATAATAGGTGTAATTTTATAAAAATTTTTTACAGAGTAACCCTAACTTACAGTTGATGACATAGTTGATTTATCGGATTTCTTCCTAGTTTTTTTCATAAATTTTTTTTAATTTATTTATTTGATATAAAGACAGAAAGAACGTCTGTAACAAATCCAGAATAATTAAGCAATATACACATATCATTAACAGCAAAAATAGTTTGTGTTTATAACACTATTAATTCTTTACCTTTGGTGAAGTATAGAGTCCGACATTTATTAAAGATAAAAATAGCATTGCAAAACCCTAACAGCACATGATATCGTATGAATATATGTATGATATTATACGAATATTCGTACAATTATAAATATTCTAAAATATTCATACGATATCTTGTGCTATTAGGGAACAAAGATATTTGTTATGCTTAATCGAAACTTTTCAAAAAACATAAAAAATAAATTAAATGCTTTATGAACAACAATATATCAATTTTCTCATTTATTGATATGCGCAAAAATGAGATATGTACAAATAATTCCTTTTAATTTTATAATATTGATTTTATTATCATTTTATTATCATATTGATTTTATTATCATTATGCAGTTTACAAACCGATAAATTTACGTTTATTCTGATGGAATGAAGCACCATTCGTTATAGGAGAAATATTTTATAATGTAATTTCAAAATTTATTTTGTAACGTATTTCAAAATTTAAGCTTTTTAAAATCATCCAAAATCTGTTATTAAAGTTTATCGAAATCGCGGATTTGAAGGACACCTTGTACATACATATACATCCGGAAGCAAGATCGAGGATTAAGCGGCAGGTTTTAAGTGCGCTCTCCTAGCCGCGCTTCAGCAACTCACTCATCCCGCGCTCGAAAATAATTTTGCTAGGCTATTAAAATAATTATAATAACGTTCAAGCACAATAAAAAATGTTGCAAAAAATTTTAACAGTGTAGCAACTAGAAGTATTCTACATCTTAGAAAGAGTTAAGGAGCCGCGACAGTTGTTGTTGTCGAGAATAATATATATAATACTCGATAATTTCTTGTGTTGAGAATGTATTAAAACATAACGTACGTTTTGACCTTATACAATTGATCTTCAGTGTACAATTCTGACGATTCTCGCGTGTAAGATTACATTATTTGGAATGCAGACTTCTCCTTGTTGTATTGCTTGCAATAATGCATCTTCTTAGTTACAACTCATTTTGACGAACTGTTTATCTCAGAACATCTTTTAGGATCGTCTTAGGTGATCGGGTTGCTTTCTGCAACACCGTTCAGTCTAAGTCTACCATAATCTACGGATCTAAGGAAGCCCTTTGACTTGTCTCTAACGACTTAGACTGAACGGTGTTGCAGAAAGCAACCCGGTCACCTAAGATGATCCTAAAAGATGTTCTGCGATAAACAGTTCGTCGAAATGAGTTGTAACTAAGAAGATGCATTATTGCAAGCAATACAACAAGGAGAAGTCTGGACTCCAAATAATGTAATCTTACACGCGAGAATCGTCAGAATTGTACACTGAAGATCAATTGTATAAGGTCAAAACGTACGTTATGTTTTANATGTTTTAATACATTCTTTAACACAAGAAATTATCAAGTATATATTATTCTCGATAACAACAACTGTCGGCTCCTCAGCTCTTTCTAATATTTATTGAATTAATTCAATTCGAGCCTTTGAATTTTATTGTTGTTAATTATTCTACATCTCTAATTACTTTGATGGTTTAACAAAAATTATTTTCAAATTTGTGTTTAGCTAAATTCTAGCTAAATTTTCAGATTTTTTAACAAAACCGTTCGTGTAAAAAACGTTATTTTCTCGACACGAGAAGAAGCTTTACGTAGAAATTTGTGGGCGAAATAGTTTTTAATAGTTAAATCTCACTTTAATTAAAGTTGAATATACCGATTAATCGGGATATATAACGCAGAAAGCGCGTTTCCGTTTATTATATTTTTTTTTATCATTGAATAAGGTATTCTTATGAATATACTATGTATACAATGGACGATTAAACCCGCGTTAAAGTAATATTAGAATTGCAAATTTACACTTTTTTTCTTTTACATGTAAATGTCAATTGAAAAGCAGACAGGAGACAGGATGCAAACTCGACAGATTTTAGGCGTGTGCCATCGCTTATTGGAACTAATTGTGAGAGGAATATCATTATTAGTTGCCTTTGTCAGAGGACCGGCAGAATCTCAACCACCTATCAAAAATTTAACTCTCCTACATAGCGCAACAACTTTAGCATTAAAAATTCGAAACAGACAAGTAAATCTTTGTACATTTAAATGTTCTGCTTAATTATTCGTTTGATAAATTTTGACAGCTTGTTTTTGATAAGCTTCTACTAGTTATCTACTCACCGATCTTCTTGTATTCAGTCGTTTTGAATTATCTGATAACAAAACAAAATTTTACTTATAAATTAATCACATGATTAATGATATTTCAATGCTTATTTTAAATGTAATAAATATCCTCATTTTTAATGTAACAATAATTATGACAAAAAAGACGTACTTTTCTCATAAAAGATGTACTTTTTTTTTATTTGTTTTGATCATCTTCATTTTTCTGAAGTACAAAAGAATAGGATCTACGTCGTTGTAAATACATTTAATAAAATGACCAGGAAAACCTTATTAACTACCTAGACGACATACTTCTGTCTATGTCGGCTAAATTAATAACGTAACTGCTTATTATTCACAGTTAACTTCGGAAGACGTAGTATCTTCGTATATAGAAAGAATAAAAGAGATCCAACCAATACTTAACTGTATAGTCGCGAAACGCTTTAATGAAGCTCTCGAAGAAGCGAGACAATGCGACGAATTGTTAAAATCTCAGAACGCTCCGTCCGTAGAGTTTCTGGCCAAAGAGAAACCATTGTTTGGCATACCTTTTACAACCAAGGTAACTTTTGATTCTTATTTTATTCATATCTTAATTCTATTAGAGATGATAGATCAAACGATTAGGTTTTCACATTTTTTGTTATCTATTAACACAATTCTTATGCGATTATAATTCAAAGATAACATTTGTGTTATTACATTGTAGGATTGTATCTCGATCGAAAACATGCCGCAAACGGCTGGTCTAGTTGTGCGTAAGAACACTATCATTGATAAAGATGCAGAAGTGATAAAATTAATAAGGTCAGCTGGAGCCATACCTCTGGCATTGACAAATGTTTCAGAACTGGCAATGTGGTGGGAAAGCAGTAATTGTCTATTTGGTATCACCAAGAATCCTTATAATACAAGGTACGTCATTATTAGAACAATACAACCCTAGTAGCACAATACATTGGCTTTACATTGGTTTACATTGGCGAAACATTAGTTATGTTGGGAGTACATTGGCCAATATTTCCCAATGAAAAGCCAATATTGGTCACAGAATTAATACATATGTATTTATAATATTGCACGCCAATTAATNCAGAATTAATACATATGTATTTATAATATTGCACGCCAATTAATATACAATATTGGATTTATATTGGAAATACATTGGCCAAGATT
>QKQZ01012910.1:0-12114 GCA_003595255.1 Solenopsis fugax
CCAACCAATCATCTTCAAGTGCTACTTAGCTGCTCAGTGAGCGGTTGCGCTTCTGAATGCACCTATTGATATTATATAGCATATTATATAATATCAATATTGTTTCAACATACAATCTGTTATATAATTCTTGTTATGTTGCTGTGAGTTCAATATTGTGAGGAAATAACAATTAAATGTAATGGATATGTAAAATCGTTACATTGTACTCAAATTACAATCTAGATTGCATTTACATGATTGTGAGGTAACATCTGTTATCTCACACGTTACTCCAATGCAATGTTGCATTTATATTCTGTGTTTGCTGGGAAATATCTATACAATTTTTGTACAAATAAACTATTCTCCGTAAGAACAATTTTTTTTCTCGGCTTTTTGACTTTGTTCACTAAACACTGAACACTGTTTATAATACTGAACACTATTTATCACACTGAAACTGTGATACTGTTTATAACATTGAACATTATTTACTAATCACTTCACTTTATTTTTCATAAGAGATGTCTGCTCCCGCTACTTTCTACTGAATAACCTTATTATGTGGGAATCTAAACGGTTATAACAAAGAGCAAAAATAGAGAGAAGAAATGAGACAAAGTAACAGTGCTATGATTGGTTACCTACCTCGCCCGCGCATGTGCAGTTCATTTTTATCGTTGAAATCGAGAGAGTTGCGCTACTGTATATACTGTGCTTTAGCGTCAAGAAGCTGCGCCAAGCTGCGCAATAACCTCTGCGCAACTCGACGGCCTGTTCTACAATACGTCGTATGTCGCTGTCGGATGTCGTGAGCCGTAAGAATTGACCAATCACAATAGAATGTGAGGAGAGTATTCAATTGTGTTTGGTCAATTCTTATGGCTCACGACACTCGACAGTATTGTAGAGTATTGTAGAATAGGCCAATGGTCGACGTTCGACGCTTGCATGTAACTGCACCTTTAAGGAAGCACAACAGCCAATCAACGAAGTCTGCTGCTCGACGCTTGACGCTTGCCGCTTGCTGCGGTGTAGTCTGATCAGGCTTTATAGGCTTTGAAAGCATGGACATAGGAATATATTCCTATGTCCATGTTTTGGTTCGTCTACAATGGCGATAGTAAGCCTTAAGCCGTAAGAAATTGGCCAAACACAATCGATTATTCTTCTATAAATCAACTAGTATTGGTCAATTTATTTTTTATTCCCTACTGCCAATCCTATTGTAGATGACCCTTTTGAAAGTACAAAAAAAGGAAAATGGCGCTATCTTGTGCGAGTAAGTATTCTTGAGAACATAAATTAAAATTTATAATCAAGCTAGCTTTCTTTTTTTTATTCTCCTTATGCGATGTATAAGTTTTCATGCAAATTTTCATGATAATATATAACACAAAATTTCATCGATAGAAATTTTAGAAATTTTATATCGTTAAAAGTCGGCGAACGTAACCTATGTACGCTTTACCGGTTTACTATTTGCATCATATAACCTAAGTTCTGACAAAGAGGTTCCCTACACTAGTTTAGGTAATCAAACGAACAATAAAACCATTTTACTGATAATAAACATAATTATATTGTAATAGTAATAATATATAATAATGAAATAAACGATTAGTTATAAGAAATAGATTTTACAATGACAAATTTGTTTTATTGTAAATTATATAGTTAGCAGTTATATTAGAAGGACCAGAAAGTAATGTTTTTATAAATAATAGGCCTGTTCTTTTTAGCTGAACTGATTGCACTAGTTCACAGTTTATCTTCTTCCCTTCACGTAAGAACAAGAAAGATAAACTCTGAACTAGTGCAGCTAGTTCAGCTAAAAAGAACAATCCTAATGTAAACAGTATGTTGTTTCGTTACATAATACATATACTTAGAATGCCTTCCGTTTCACACAATGTGCATATCTAATTTAATATTCAATGATTGCATGATGCATATTTAATTTAATATTTATTCATTTATATTTAATATTCAATAAATAATAAGGATAAGTGATATATGTGAAATAGATATTCTTTTTATGTAAGGGGTTGGCAAAAAATACAGATTTTGGCTGATTTTCAACTAGCGTTATGCCCCTTACCTTATCAACCTGTACGTAGTCCAAATGTCCAAATGTATTATGTACGTCTAACAATATATTTCACTTGGAAATGTATATAAAATCACAGGAAATAATATTAAGATTTAGCTCTATCTAATATTAAGATTGTTAAGGCTCTTTAATTAGTGATGTTTTCATATGTTCATTAATTTTTTTATTATAATTTTTTTCTTGTGATTATTATCACATGTACTTTTTAGCATATTTTTATAAACATTTTTATAAACACACCAGTTGTAATATCACATACCTCAGTTGTTGAAATAGCGATCTGCCCTTGAAAGTCAGGAGATCCTAGACTTGATCCATTATTGAAGTATTATTTTTCACAACAAATTCTTTACATTTTTTTTAAGGGGAAAAGGATTCAGAGAAATATGGATTGAATTCTTATTGGCATCATTGTTACACATTGAATGCTTGTTAGCATCATTATTACTAAATTGATTTTTGACTTAATATTATGTGATACTGTTATTCAACTTGGAATTGTGTTTCAAAACTGAAAAATTTATCGGTGCATAATTTAGTGAACTTGAAAATGTATATGTTATAAACAAATAGTTATTTTAAGAAAATAGTTTTTAACTAGGCAAATACTATCTGCCTGGCTAAATGCATTTAGCTAATTTGTCATGGCTTTTACTCGTTTGTGTTCAACTGCTATTTTCCTAATTAAATAACATTTGCTGAATGCTTCTTAGGAAAATTGAAAACAATTTTATTTTATACATCAGAAATCAGAAATACAATATAATGGAAAATGCTATTTTTCTAATCAAATATTTTTCCTAGGCAAATGCTATTTAACCAAAACACTGTTAGACAAATGGTATTATTTTTTCTTTTTTTTGGCAGTGAAGCATACATTGAATAATGCCTTTTATAATTACCTTTTTACTTTCTTTTTTACCTTTATTTTTACAATTGCCTGGACAATTTTTTTTTTTACCTTTGACCTTGCTTCGTGTTGCAAAGAACATATTCCATGGATGGAGAATTTCTCCCTATGATAAGATGGAGCCCAAAAGATATAATCAAACTCAGGCTCAAATTTGTGTTCTGATTGATGTTAATATTGATTATACTTTTGGTATGAAATTGCAACGTGATCAGTATCAACATTATCAATATCATAAATCAATATTAACCCTTAAACACACCGATCCCATAAAATATGTAAACACATTTTTGGATCTGGGAGACTTTTCCAACTTGGAGAAGCTATAACTTTGATTACAATCAATATTTTTCAACAATATTTTTTTTCAAATAAAAGTTTAGAATCTCAGAAATGTGACTGCACAATTGGCATTGCCGAAAAATGATTTATTGTGAAGTTATAAAGGAAAAACTATTAAGCAAAAATGAAAAATTGTTCAAAAATACACTTTTCCTTTAAAATATCATATCTTTGCAACAAAAAAACTTTTAAGGACTTGACAATATGACGTTTTAAAGCTAAAGAGTCATACTTTAAAAAAAAATTGACATTGTCATTTCTATTAAAAAATATATTTATGTAGCAAGGCGAATATGAGGTATTTTTGATTAACTCAAGGTGTCTAAAATTGAAAATTGATGTGTTACATGATAATTTCAGACCTTACGCAGAAGCCCCCTTTTCCACAGCACTATATAGTATTCTAACTTTTAGACAGAGTATACTAGCAATATACGCAAACGGACCTGTTCGAATGTGTTTTGTCCAGCTTTTCTATGTAAGATTATTCACAAAAAAGTTTCGCTCATACACAATGATAGTCCCACAGACCCCAACAAAACTTTGCTGCCGTGCCATTCGAATTCTAGTTGACCAATAAAGTTGATCAACCATATCAATTGAAAGAGATTTCAAACTTTTTTTACTCCCTGGTCCGAACCTCTTATCTCATTCCGTCTTCACACAGCAAGCGTTCGAAACATCATATGGGTAAGAGTTAATAATATATAATGATGTAATGATAACGTAATGATATTATCAATATCATTTTATTTTATAAAGCAAAAATATGATATAATTGGAAAGATCAAGTATGGGAGGGCAGAAATTCCTTCATTGTTCGCATGTATTTTCCAACACGTAATGAGATTCCACATAATTTATCATTTTCTTAATAAAAATTAAAATAATGAACACGTTTTGCTGCGAGAAAATTATAAACCCATCTTTGTGTTGCAAAGTACATGTTGACAATGAAGAGTTTCTAGCCTCCTGTACTCGAATTATCCCATTATATTGTATTTCTGCTTTATAAAATAAAATTAATAACATTGATATTAATCACATTGCCATTTTGTACAGAAATATACTCAATATCAACAAAATGGTCAATTGCAACAAATATTTGGGTCTGATTATATCTTTTGGATTCTGCTCTACCTTAAGAAGGATGGGCACCCTTTATTATTTGCATGTACTTTGTAATACAAAGCAAGGTCAAAGGAAAAAGAAATTGTGAAGATAATTGTATAGGTAAAGGTAAAAAAAAGGAAAATTGCAAAGGTCATTATTCAATATATGTTTCTTTGAATATTATTTGTCTAATAGCGATTCAATTAAATAGCATTTAAACACAAAAATAAATGGCGAAAGCAATTTGACCAGGCAGATAGCATTTATTTAATCAAAAGTTATTTTCCTAAAATAACTTTGTCTAATAATAAGACATAAAAAATCACATAAGAAATATCAGCTTAAAATATCAGATAAAATCTTGTTATGACCGTTAAGACTCTTTAATTAATTATGTTTTTACATGTCGGTTCTCTTATTATGATTATAATTATAATTATTTCAATTAGTACTTACAGTATTATATAGAAGAAAGATTTATAGTTAATATATTTAGATTTTAATGCATTAAAATTTATCTCGAGATTTAGTAAAGATTATTACAAATTATTTCTTTAATTTTCAGTTTCTAATGAAGTACCAGAGCATCCAGTAATATCTCCCGTCTCTGGATCGATATTCGAGAGACGTCTCATAGAAAAATATGTGACTGAAAATGGAGTGGATCCTATCAATGGCAAAGAACTCACTATTGAGCAGCTCATTGATATTAAAGGTATACTTTTAAACTTTACTTATTTTGTATATGTTTTTTACTTAACTTTTTTAATAATTACCAAAATCTCTTCTGTTACAGCGACTCCAATTGTTAAACCCAAACCACCGAGCGCAACTTCCATCCCAGCTATATTAAAAATAATGCAGGATGAATGGGACGCTGTTATGCTACATTCATTTACGTTGCGACAACAACTCCAGACTGCAAGGCAGGAGCTGTCTCATGCTTTATATCAACATGATGCAGCTTGCCGTGTGATTGCTAGATTGACTAAAGAAGTTACTGCCGCCAGAGAAGCTCTGGCTACTCTGAAGCCGCAAGCTGGAATTGTTCAGGCCACTACAATCCCACAACCTGTATGTTATCTGATTATTTTTTATTATATTCTGCGCATAATGGAGGAAATATTAAGAATAGAAATAAATATTAAATACTCGAAATCACAAAAGGAATAGAAGATAAACTTAATGCATAATGGATACGAATTAAATATGAGATATAAATGTGTCATATAATATTTACCTAGGAAAAACTTGGAAAATCTGGAATGTTTAGAAAACTTCTTTTTTACTCTTGAAAATCATGGCTTTTTTGGGGGGAATTATAAGATATTTAAGGAAATTTTTAAAATTTTAAATTTAAATTCTGTCTTTCTGATGAAATGATTTCTTTGATCATTTTTTCTTAATGATGCAAAATATCAACAATTGATTAACAATAAGTATAGCATACGTATCTATATATATTCATGTATATTTATGTACATTTTCGTATAATTCACTCAAGTTTTTATTTAAAAAATCAGCAACAAAAGAAAGCAATTCATTATTCTAAATTATATACAACTATTGACAAAATTATTAGGCACCCTATTTATTTAACAATTTCTTCAATTTATAAGGAAATAAATAATACTTTCTTTATAAATGTTATCATTTATTTCTTAAATAATCATATAAAGTAATATTTGCTTGGTCCACCATTATTTTTTATGACTTCTGCTATCCTTTTAGGTAAGCTATGTACTAATCGTTCGTATATAGCACGTGATATTTTTTCTTCCATTCTTCGAAAACTTCACTTTCTTGAGCTCAGTAATTGAATTGCACTTGCGAGCGACAATGTTTCTTCAAATGACAAAAAAAGGAAAAAAAAAACAATAATGTCTGTATTATTTGAAGTCGAAATGCACACTAAACAATTTTGTAAATATTGTCATTTCTCTAAGAAACTTACATGCCTCAGTTACTCGACCTTTTCGCAAGGTCAGTAGTATGAAAACAACACACAAATAGAGAATTCAGTTGTAAGAAATTTAGAAAAAGCAAGGAAGGGTATGCCTAATAATTTTGTCAATGGCTGTATAAAAATTATATATATATATATCGAATATATATATATATATATATATTGTGGCCATGTTTAGCGGCGCCGGTCGGGCTTGAGAACAGTTGGCCAGGGAAAAATCAATTTATCAATTTTTCGGAAAGAAGAATCGCGTTCCTGTGCATGTGTCTGGTTTCAGACGCGTAGGTGTCTGTTTGACCTTTCATTTGTTACGCTTGCGATTTTGGTGTAATCTGAGTTTTTTTTTTTTATTAAAGTTGGTGTTTTTTCTAAAGTAGTGTTGTGTCATTTTCTGCGTTCGTATCGTGAGATCGAGTTTTTTTGCGCGGGAGTACTGCGTGCTTTTTCCAACGGGTGCAACAATATTTTTATTTGAATTACATGATTAATCCAAGCACCGAGATCAATTCTGTCAAAGATATGATTGCAAAATCTAAGTCGCTTATCTGATCTGGGCCCTCTTTAAACCTTGCAAATTTTATTTGATAAACTTTTATTTATTAAATTAATTTATTTGAAACATTTTTTTCAAAAAATGCATTGTTTTCAAGATATTTTGGTGTCTAAGATAAAATGGCCAAACATGTTCCAGCCCAAGTCGAATACAGAATCTGTAGAATTCTACAAGATTTGACTATCTAGAATATCTATTTCAAACGTGACTTATTAATTGATAACATTAATTTTTTAATATTACTTTTGCAATATAGCTTGTTCTCTTGTGAAATATAAATTGTCAAATGATTTTTGAAGTGAAAAAAAGAAAAAAACAAATATCTCATATTTTCAAACTTAAATGTAACTATGTAATATAGAAGTTTCTGATTTGAAAGCATATGCTACTGTTTCCCTTCTTTTTAAAAAAAATAAGACAATAATAAAAAGAAAGGTCCGATCTTTCACTTTTTTTCTAGGTCTCTCAAGACAAAAGATTAAAGAAATTTCGTCGCACACTCCGTCTAGTACCATATGTCGATGGTTTCATTATTTTTCGAATTTCATATTTTTTGTGAGCTAAATCTGTATAATGCGGAGAGATTGTTACATGTTATTTAATTCATATTATTTTTTTTAGTACTTGCTCGATTTTATATTTAAAACTTGAACTTTTTTGTGTGATAGAACAATAAGAAACATTAAAAAACGCATATAATAAAATAAATTTATTTTAAAGCTATATTAAAAAAATAAGAATTAATAAATATTAACTTTTCCAGCTCGATTGCATCAAAGACAAACATGAGAGAAAGGTCAATAACGAGCACATAAATGTTTTTAATGTTACAAAATTAATAATTTATTTAAAAAATTAGTAGAACATTTTAACTATACTTACAAGAGAACCGTCAAAACTGTGCCTCACCGATTTTGGTGAGCTTTGTTGTAGAATATAAAAAAATATTAGATCCATATTTTTTTATTTATGTATCTTGGGGTTTAAGGATTGAAACACCCCCTCGAAAATAATGGGTTTTATCGTTTTTATAAACTTTACACGAAAGTTTTATGGTGTTTTATACTCTGTATAATAGTATATTCACTTTTTCTAAAATATCAAATTTTTTAACTCATCTCCACTGCTGTCATCTCGTTTTTTCAAAAATTAAATTGTGGAAATATAACATTATTATATATAAATAAATTCGGCATTCATTGCACTTTAATTTTTTTTCCTTACAAAATTTTATATTTTGCAAAATTAATGAGTGAGAATGGAGATAAGTTAAAAAACTTGATATTTTCCAAAAAGTGAATGCACCGTTATACAGAGTATAAAAAACTATAAAACTTTTGTATGAAACATTTTTTTCATATATTTCATAGTTTCAAAGATATTCTCTAAAAACGAAAAAATTTATTATTTTTGAAGAGGGTGTTTCAACCCCTAAACTTCGAGATACGCAAATAAAAATATAGGTCTAATATTTTTTTATGTTCTGCAACATATTTAAAGTTTATCAAAATCAGTGACAGTTCCGACGGGTTCGATCACTTGTTGGTCATCCTCAGCCTTATAATAGTTCACAATATCTTAATAAATATCAGTTTGAAACAAAAATTAAATTTTTTTAAATTTAAAAGTATAATAGTAGTAATAAGTAACAAGTCACGTCCAAGGTTAAATATAAAATTATGGCACGTATTTAAAAATTATTGACTAAGTTGTATTATTTGAAATCCATAATGAAAAAAAATCCAAAAATAAATTGTTCCAATAAGACTGTTTCTTTGATCAAAAGAAAGAAAGAGCGTCAAGTAGATTAAAAAATTCCAATTGTCGAGTTGCCAATAAATTAACGTCTTTTATTTTTCTTTGTTAATATGTAAAATTCATCCGTAGAGACTATAATCATAAAATAAATATATAAATCTCTTGAAGTGATGCAAGATTAATCAGTCCAATTTGATATTACTTTTAATATGTACAATATACATATATAATGTTGTACTAAGTTGAAGTTGAAGGCTTCTTACTTGCAGCTAATACAATATTTTGACTGAGGTATATTTTAACTGAATCGATGTAAAGGCATAATACTTACAATTAGATGATTCAAAGGTGACTAATAAAAACATGTTTATGTTACATTATAGACAACACATCAAATAAATAAAAGTAAGAATCGTCGAGAAACTCAGTGTCTTCTTATGTGTTAACTCTGTTTATTTGTTCTTTAATATATAACGTTAATTTGTTCTTTAATATGTTCATTAATATTATTGCACTCGCGGCGCGTACACACGGTTCGCGTTACACACGCCGCGCTCACGAGCACTCTCAAGTTCAAAGGAACGCTCACATAATTCAACTTAAGAATACAAGCTTTATTATTAAAGGAGAATACAGAGAAAGACGTATTCGAGTGTCCGTTGTCCGTTCGTAAAGAGAGACTCCACGAAAACATCCCGTCGCTAACGAACGATTGTCACTTGTTCGATATCGATCTCTGTCATCCATCTGTTTAATACCGGGATAACAGAGATCCAAGAGTTCACGGTCACGAGCGCAACACTATATAACATCTCAGAGATCAATCTTATTATAATTCGGCTAGACATTAAGAATTTTAGTATCCAGCCAATTGAAAGCATGATTAAACTCTAAGATATGATTAGAGATCACTGAGTGTTTCGACGCGTCGAGTCTGACATTATTGATACGTTCATTTATTCTCGTTTTTAAATGCTTTGTCTGCTCTACATATGTAGCCTCGCAATTTTTACATTTAATTCTGTATACTACACTGTTTTTTAAAACTAATTCAGTTTTATCTTTGTGTACCATTATAAAATTGTCAAGTTTGTTAAGATATTTAAATTCTACAGTCAACATAGATCTATTTATTAACGTCGACGCTCTTTCCGATATATTTTTTATGTATGGTAATACAGTGAATTTTTGGTTTGTGTCGCTTCCAACTTTTTGCTTTTTGAATTTACGCAGGCTGAAACATGCGTTATCACTCTTATAATAATAATAATTTCTTTAATTTTATTCACTCTGTTTTTGGTCCACATGCGAAGCTCTTACTCAAAGAGTGGATCAAATTTAACAAGATCTTGATTAAGAGCACAGTAAGAGAAAGATTTCATTATTAGTAAAGTTGATGTAACATATAACCTTTTGTTGTTACTTATTGCGCATCGTTAACCGCGCTTGACTCGCATTTGCCGTTTTTGTTTCGTGTTTTTGCTTTTCATGTTTATCAATTTTAGTTGGCAATTTACTGTTGATTAAGCTTTTTAGACTAAAGTCTGTTGTTTTAAAAATAAACTCAATTGAATATCCATTTTCTTTAAGAATCTTGATTCAAAATTCAAGATTAAAAAATTTTTATAATTTTATATTACTATTTACTATACTTAAATTTAATGATCTTACCTTGTAAAAGAGTCTTGGAAAATTCATGAATTCTCAGGGAATTCTTTTATAAATTCTTTGAATAAACACTCTAAAGGTATGACGTAACTTATTATCTATTTATAATGTTTATTGAGAAAACTGATTCTAAAACTAATTTCTAATCCTAATATTTAATATTCCTTCTAATAGGACTATTCTGCGTGAAGCGAATCAGTCATCTCTCAGAAATTTTTAAAATTTTGCAAATTTATAGTACTCAGAGAGATATAATTTTGTGTGAAAGGATTTTTTTAATTGCAAAATTAATCGAGATATAAACAGTTAAAAATTTGACTACCATTGTTTTTTTAATTTATAACTTTGTTGCTGATAACGCAAGCTCAAATTTTTTTTATTTCTACGAAAAATGTTCTAGTTTATGAGAAAAATATGAATATTGCAAAAAAGTTGTTTTGTTTAGTATTTATTTAACAATAAACTTTTTAACAATTTTTTAAACCCTCGAGGAGAGAATCGAAAACTCTGGAAAAATTGTTTTTATATACCTTAAGTTTTCCTACAGTTTAGAAAAAAATTTCAAAAGTGCCTCGTTTTCGAGAAAAAATTTTTTTAAGTTCTCGATGCGTGGAAAACTTTTCGATTGTCATTGTCAGCACGGCGACACGGCATTGTGTTGTTACCGGACTCAAAACAGATAGCAACGTGTAGGATTTAGCAATTTTTTTTGTTATTAATAGCTATTAATAATAACTTGCAAATTTTGTATTATTTAATATGTATTATATATGTTTCAATTAACAATTAATGAAATAGTAGGTATTTAAATACCAAGTGTTAAACATTACAAATATAATTATGTATAACCATTTATAACGTTAAAAATATTATTTATTTGAAAAAGATTATCGCATAATTTTGCGTATGACACTGATCCCAGCATAAAACAATTTTGCATTCTAACATGTTTTTTGAAACAAGTAAGAAAGCATGAAATTGTCGAGTATCTTCAATCGTTATGGTCTTTTGAACGTTTTAATTTCTTATTTTCCTTTTCATATTTTTCTGTAGAACAATAATAAAAAATTATAGTTTTCAACCAACTAATGGCCCATTCAATTGTACTTCAATTAGAATATAGTCTCCAGTTGGTTGTTGAAGATTTGCACGTGCCGCAATTCTTTTCACTGTGCCACCAACACCATCGCATGGACTTTTACCATGGAAAGTAAAAAATGCCATTCTGCCTCGATATTAAAATCTTTATGGTGATGTGTAATATTTATAAAATTCTTATTTTTGTATTGTGTAGAGGCATCGTCAGTAAATGATTAAAAAACAAGCAGCAATCAACTATCCATCCCTTTGTGATTTATTATTGCGAAAATAATCTACACTACAGCATATTAGCAATCATATTAGAAGGTTTACACCATAATATAGTTGCAATTCACCTCTTTAAAAAAAAAAAAAAAAANATACTTGTAACACGATTAAAAGAAAAATTTGGCTACGATGGAATAAAAAAATGAATTTACTTTACTTACGGACGGTGTTTCTGCACAATATAAAAATAAGACTAATTTTATAAATAAATGGTTATGCATAAATGGTTATACATAATTATATTTGTAATGTTGACACTTGATATTTATATACCTACTATTATATTAGGTGTACACCTTTGCTTCCGCCGTTTTTTTTTCGACATTCGAGGCTTTATTGTA
>QKQZ01012922.1:0-48325 GCA_003595255.1 Solenopsis fugax
TGTACAAAAAAATTATCTTAAATACTTACAAAAGCATTTACAAAAAAAAATTAAGATTTTTCATAATATTGTAAAAAAATAGTTTAATTTTTTATAATAGAATAAATAAACTATAAAAATATGTTATTAAACAAAAATATAATCTTATTTAAATAACTTTAATATGTATATAATTTATTAGTGTTAAAATTAAACACGTTTCCAAATTTTACTTTGCAGGGACTGTATGTTCATTCTTAAATTTAAGGCTTAATTAAAAATAGAAGATTGTTCTAGTATGTAATAAAAAAAATTATACGTATACTTAATATAACTGCGTATACATATTTCATAAAAAATTAAACTATCATAAAATTATAAGTTAATATATAACTGTCAAATTAAAATAATATTAGTCTTATAAATAGAATATTGCTGCATTATTAATAAAAATTTAAATAATTTACACATGCAATTCTCTCTACTTAATGTTGCACGAACTAATTTATTGAGACTAATATCTCTTAACATGCAAGTAATAAAAAGTGAAGAATAAATTAAATTTTGAAAAAGTTAAGTAAATCATAAAATGAAAACTGTTTTCCTTAGTTTATGAGTGAAACAACATTTATTTTATAAAAAATTTAGAACTTAATTATTAAATATCTTACTAAAAAATATAAACTAATGCCCAAATAAATTTTCGCTCATAAAAAAATATAAATTCAAGATTTATCAATTTGTATAAATAAAATATCATATAGGACGATAAAGTTTTCTATATAAAATAAAATCACCATTCTGTGGAGCACTTACACTCTTACGCCGTAAAATAATCTAAAAATAGTTATTTAAAAACCATCATCGTTGCAAATCCGGTCATCTCGAATATCCAACAGACGGTCGCTACCGATATTGACGTCATCGCTTCAGATTCCAGCGCGTCACTCGATGTAGCAAATATCTCTTTCTATGAACGAGTTCGATCGATCGCACCGACAATCCCCGGAGTTTGCTGTATGACCATGTATCGCTGCATACTGTATCGTCATTTACCAGTGTCGTCAGGATGACGTCTCTACTTGCATGTATAGAGACACACGCATACATCGGCGTATCCGTACATGCAGCCACATAGGTATCCCGCACGTGCAAAGCCAAAACGCTCCTTTTCACTAACCGTTTTCTGAGCTGACTACCCTTATCGATCGCCGCGAATTCTGGCATAAAATGTCGGAATTTACATCATCCGGGCGACAGTCGAGAATATGCTTTCGTCCCGATACGCGAGGCTTCTTACTACTTTACGGTCGGCTTCCGCCCATGCAATGCTGTCGAGCGATACGTTACATAACAAGAACGCTGTAATGCAGCTATATGCATACATGCGCGGAGTTTGTAAGGATACATGCATATATAGTATAGGATTTTGTAAGATTTGCGGTAAACTTTGAAAGCATATCTTTTACTGAATGCAAAGAATTCTGCGTGGAAACTTATTTAACCATCTCTTCCCGTGTTTAATTGTTAACATTGAATAAGATGACCAAATTTATCAATACAAGTTTATGATACATTATTATTTTATTAACATAAATTAAGTTTGCCATCAGTACAACGAATATCGATAATTTTCAATACTAACAATAATTGCGCATTGATAATAAAATAAATGTTTTCCAAAGATCTTTAATAAAACAATTGCTATTTAATAAAACTTTAATTGTAATTTAACGTTCTGATAATATTTTAACGTACAATTACATTATATTGTTTTTCATTAAAATATTGCAGCGAGAGAAATATAAATACAAATCAACATTACCCCAATCACTTGAACATAAATTGTGTTAAATAATTGTAATCAGATAATAATAGTTACACATAAATATTTATACGCTCAAACGAATACTGTTCGTAAAAGATAATTATACTTCACTTCCCGTGAGAAATAAAATCCTAAAGTTAAGGTCATTTGATAATAAGGAAATATCAGATACTTTGCTAAACTTTATCCTTAACTTAAATGTATGTAAACCCACATACCCCCAACAGCATTGCAGTCGGCTTGGTCTACGAATATTAGTTCATTTAATTTAATGCTGTTAGTTCATTTAATATACTTTCTGTTAACAATATACATAGCTTCAAATAGATTTATTTATATTACAGAAAAAGCTTCCGTCAGTTTCTGTTAAGATTCCATATCAAATGAAATATTTCAGTATCATGATAAATTTTTTATAATTCTAAATTATTCAAATGTACTCATTTACGATATGAAATACCGTAAAATTGGCATTCAATCTTTATTTGAAATATTACATCTAATATTAGTTTACAATATAATATTACAAATATTATTTTATAATTATTTTATGAATATTTTTATAACACGTATTTCTCCATAATTTTTAGCTTTTTTCGTGATTTTTATTCCTATCACTAAGATTTTTTCACTTAAAATTAGCTCTGGCAACTACTTGTAAATTTACATTTCTTTTCAAACAATCTGTGAATATATCTTGATGGTTATTTCATATAACGGGCATATTCAAGAACTCTCTAATTATTAAGGTAAATCTTACCTAAATTTTTTAAAAAGTAACTGCGATGTATTAATTGAATCTTTCCCAATTTATTCCTGTTTTACTATTCCATACTTAAAAGCAAATGATGATAACGTAAAGATTTAACGGATTAAATTAGACGCGTTCCAAGTGTTATGCGGCTTTACTTTCCCGCTCGGGTTTGCCTGAAGAGCACTTATCGTATATGCAATTACTCTGAGAGCATGGTAAGACAGCCGTATTGAAAATTGTCGTGCCCCGCTAGAAGCGGAATCCCAATATTTCGTGAGAATAACGGTGACTTGGTCCGAACGAATCGCGTGCGAATGGGGAAATTAATGGCGTTTCCCGTAAAAGCGACACGCAGAATTTCGGCTAAACGCGCCGTTCCGCTGAAGTTCTCGCCGCAAACACGGTAGTTCGAATCCGGCATAATCAGTCGGAGCTCTCCCGGAGTTCGACACGCCTTGCAGCTTAACGAGTGCCCCCCCTCCCCCGCGAGAATGTTTTCCCGCGTGAATTCACGACAGTGTGATTTAATGCGCTTAACTCGTGAACGATCACGCCACGAATTTGCATTACACTAAATTAAAGTAACAAACATATCACGCATTCCGAAAGATATGTAAAAGTTCCTTTAATTTTATTGCAAATAAAGCATTCTACGTAGAATTTTACTCTCGGTCTAATACTGACCCAAGATTGATTGCCAGGTCATCTATATTGGCGCAATATTGACAACCATGACTCACCATGGTTCACCAACAATACTATGGAAATACTGTGATAACTTCGGACCGATAATGGGTAACTACACTCAAATGTGGTGAACAATGTCGGACCATTGATAATTAATTTTGCCAATTTTCGATTATGCCAATGACATTATTAATCTCATCATCACATAATATTATTACATTATTACAATTATTTGAGTAGGAAGAATTACTAATGTTAACAGAATTATCAATTAATGTAATCAGAACTGTCTTTTAAATTAATACGTTCTTTTAAATTAATACTGTAATCTAGCATAATCTCATTTACACTGATCGTATTATCAATATTAAATATATCACTGTGATGACTTTTTACGTCATTTTTCTCAACATTATCACATACTTTATTAATTTAAAATTTTTTGTCTGTAATATCTTTGTGATAATAAGAAAACGATAACCGTGACAAGTTGAACATACTCGACAATGAGGGAAGTTAAGTTGTGAAAATCAATAATCACATTCCACTCTCTAAATCTGAGCCAATAAAATTTTGATTTACAGAGTGTTATACTCATAACTGTGATCATCAGTCACTATTCATTGTCTTTGAGTGCTTCTGATTAAGGAGGAAGTATTGTCATTGATTGAAATTATTGTACTATCACTGAAAAATAGTGCATATATTGCTAATTGGTGTAGTTATAAGTATAGCTCTGAAATCAGATTAGTCACTGTTATTCAATCAATAATACACTGATTCCAATTTAGAGAGCAGGCATAACCCAGAATAGAATACCAAGTCGGTCAATCATTGGTAATCATATTTTAGGCTAAGCTTTGACAAAGCTATTGCAAAGATTGGCATTCCTGTATAAAATAGATAACATGAAACTCGCTTTTCCTCTTACTCGCTTTTCATTTACTTAAAGTAAAATGAATCTGTGTGTGTATTACGTACGAAAAAATAAACACAAGAAAGACTCAGCGCGGAATCCAGTACGCATCAATCAACAGGAGCAATCCTGTTCTTTTGGGCAGCTTCTGGTGGTTCTCGTTCGTGAATCGGTTCTTTAACGGCGAAAATTGGGTCATCGATCTGCCACCCTCGTAAATACGCGAGAAGTTCGGTCGCGGCGTGGCGCGGCGCGGCAGCGTCTACCCAGCCCGGATATTTCGCCGCGGCTGAGGCCGCGGCTCGCTCGGTTAACCCGCGAAGATGAAGTTAGCGAGCTTTGCATAGTTCGTGCTTTGTTTCGTACACTGGCATTGAGCCAACGGACCGCGCGTTCGCTATTATATGCCGACGCGGCCACGGTGACTACCCTCGCAGCACCTGAGCCATTTATAACGGCGCCTTTCCTGAACCACTGATGTTTTGTTACGATATTCATTGCTAATTGGCGCTCTCGAACGGAGTAACGTGAGTAACGGAAGAATGGATGGCCATAAAGCAGATTGTAATCTGGCAAAAGAACCGAAGTAGTACAAAGTGGGTTAAAATATGATAAAATATATATGATGGGAATAATGTGTAATCACAACAGCAAACTAAAATATTAATACTTCAAATATTAAAGGAAGATCGCCGATATCGACATACTATTTTGTTTTTTAATTACGTTTCTTAATCAAAAAATGAAAATAAAATTTTGAAAACAAATATAAACTAAAAAAAGTCGTCTGTCAGATGCTATAGCAATTTTTATAATATCGTTTCAAATTTTACAATAATTAAATTTTAAGATAAATAAAAACGAATATTGATAAAGTAAGGCCTAAAATTGAAATAATAGGCAGTAATACTAACATATCCCTAATTTATAAAAGATAATAAAAAATATGTGACATATATTATATAAGATATATATAATAATACACTAACATTATTACGAGATTAATTTTCTGTTTAATTCTCGGTTTCGTGAAAAATATTTTTTTAGGAAAAGGAGAGTTATTTCATTCTAGAGAGTGTAACAAAAGATAACGGGGGATCATCAAGCTAACGGCACTATTCAACAACAATTAATTGCATCGTTAAACAGTCGGAGTACTATCCGGAAATAATTACATTTCTCTTTCTCTCTCTTTATACCTCTCTATCTCTTCGCTCTCGGTTCGAATTAATATATATCCTAAAATTAGTTACGCAATAAAATACGATATAATAATTTCTTGATTGACCGAATGAAATATATATTAAAGTCTAAATTAATTAAATAATTAATTTATAACATTATGCTAAATATACGAATATGATAAAAGTATTGTGCAACTTTATGACACATCACATCAAAAAGGCAAGTAAGAGTTACTTTTTAAAAATCTTATTATACTGTATTTAATTAATAACCTAATAAAATTCTATTCTGTTCACAATCTGCACAATTTGATTATTTAAACTTTTATAGTCATATAATACAATTAAAGAGCAGAAAAGCACGGTTAAAAATCTTGACGCTGAAATAATATCTTTTGTGTGATTTTACATACAATGGTACAGTTCTAATTCTTTCGAACTGTATTGCCTTCGGTTTCAAAAACAGCTCTTAAGTCAAATCAGAAAAATAATATTACAGAATTAAATTGACGAATCAATTTATTGTAATATTATTGATTCTAACTAGCATCTCAAAGATCCCCCCATCCCGGAAAAATGAGGAATTTATTGCGAAAAATATTATCTTAGCCAGGATTTGAATCTGATCTCCCTACATTCCGAGCCAGTTCGACCACATTTTAAATCATCTTTATATAGAAATTTATATATGTATTATCAAAAATATAAATCGTATTTTTACATACACTGTTGAAAAATGTATATATGTTAAATTTAACATATATTAACATATCCCAAAAGATCCACTGAAATTTTTGTAACACAAGATAAATATGCTAGAAAGTAATATAAATATTATGTAAAAAATTAACATAAAAGGTGTAACATTTCGACAACAAATTATTTGAAAACAAATTATGAAAATATAATTCTCCAATGTAATTAGTATTTATAATATGTTAACACATGTACATTTTATTCATTTCTCTTAGAATTATCTTACAATTTTTCTTTCAAACCTATATTATTTTTATGATATGTTTATTTCTTCATTTAATCATGTATTGTTTTAACACTGGAAAATTTTAAATATCTATTAAAACAAAATATTCAAATAACTCATTATGTTAAATTAACATTCGAATATCTTGAAAGTTTAACACAAAAACTTTAACCGAGGACCGAATTTAAATACAAAATGTTTGTCCTGTACACATTATAGCGTACTTTTTTCCTTTATTTTAGAAACTAGAATTATTTAAATAATTTCAAATTAGAATATTGGAATATTAATAAATATTAATATAATCGTTTTAAATATAATTATATAATTTTTTTAAATATATAATCTAAACATTTTGATATCAACCAACAGTGTGAATCTAATTTATAAACAAATTTTTTAATTATATAATGACATTGATCAGTAATTATCGCTAATTATGAAGTTTTTAGCCTTCCTCCTCCCTCAGTTCATTAATTTTCCTCAGTTTAATTTTGCATATCTTTCCCCTTTCTCTCATTCCTTTCTCTTCTACCTAATCCTTACGAACTTGACTTCGCGCACAATACCCTGAATAACTTTTAATTGGCTCTTTCAATTTGCCGTTTGAGCGGAACGGTAGCCAGCTGGGTTTTCTTACTTACGATTAAATTTGCTCGCAGCCGATCGTCGTGGAAACAAATGGGAGATTGTCAGGAATGCGAGGAACGCCCAAACTCTTACACGCGTATTCTTTAGTACAATGTCCTTCTCGCAAGCAAACACGGCGATTAGCAAACTTTATCCTCGAAATTAAACACTAGAAGTTTCTCGTTTGCAAATCGGCAAAGAAAATATTGTCGATTTATGTTCTTTTTTAAGTTGAATTTACATCCTCATCAACTTTTTATACACTTATTGTTCAATAAATATATTTTATCTATCATGTATATTAGCTTTATTTTAATTTATATATCCAGTATAAAATAATATAGAAATCTTAATGACTCAATAATGTGTTAAAGCTATATATAATAAAAAAAAAAATGCGAAGTATATAATGTAGGAATTAATTCAAAGAGTGTTTGAAACTACTTCTAAATACGTAACTTAGTTATGTAATATTAATATATGTACCATTAATATATTAAATATATCTATGTACATTAAATGATTTAGATACGTAACTTAAATACAATGATTTAGACATACTATTGAAAAATTACTGATTTTTAATAGCGTGCCATAAAATATAAATTTGGTAATCAAACTTTGAAACTAATACTATTACTAATAAATAGTTGTGCTGTTTTCAACAATATAAATTTGTTATTTAAAGCTTTTTTTATATTAAAAGTAAAATGATAACAAATTCTTGAAATTGTCAAGGATAAATAAGAGGGCTAATAAGAGTGTACGTGCGGTACTCAGTACACTGTATTATTTTATTGCAAAAAATTATCAATTTTGTTAAGTATTTAGTGAATGTTTCAGCTCTTTGTTTAGGCCATCTTCAGCATACATTAATACAAAATTCTTAAAGAATGACAAAGCGATTGAATATCTTTCTATTGTCATCCTGTGTCGCTAATACATAGTTCGAAGGTCAGGTGACAACAAACAAAGAACCAAGATTTTGTCATTACAAAAATGTGTCAGAGAACGCACATTTAAAATTTATCAAGAAATATAAATCCATTAGTCGAGTATATGTGAGAATCCGCAATGCGGAGTACAAGTATGATTAACTGTACACAAATTAACAATAAAATGATGTAAAGTAATTTTTTTATATTAACATAATCATATAATCATATATATGTATATTTATAATTATATGATATATAATAATCATTAATATAGATTCAAATTAATAAATTTATATTAATATAATAAATATTTAGATGAATCCAATTAAGATTTTAAATCTAATTAAGTTTTAATTCTGGAAACGCAATTTTTGTTATTTGTCATAGTTAATAGAAAAGAAATGATATAGATGAAAGAGAAATTAATAAAGACATAATTATAATACATAACGTTGAAAATGATAGTGGAGATAACGGACTGCAAGAGTTGAGATAAAATCGATATCAACGAATATCGACACCAGGTTTGTAATAGCAAAATCGTTTGAAACTCCTACCTACATAGCAATTCCTTGAATCCCCGAAATTGTCCGGAGCGAACGTGCCCCATACCTTTGACTTCGAAATCTAAATTAGAGATCTCCCGATCTAGCGTATTCCCTATTTCCACGTGCAAAAGATAACGGTAATTTTCACTGTAATCTGAAGCAAACAGCAATTTTCACTGCAATCTAAAGCTATACAACAAAGCGATTACATAAATAACTCAATTTCAGCTATTAAGGAGTGTATCAAAATTTATGAATGTAATTTAAAACAAGTAAGCTTTGAATAAAATGTATGTACTTAATGAATCTTTAATGACTTTAAGAAAAGCATGCAAATTTTGCAATAATTGCGAATTTTACAATAATTGCAAATTTTACAATAATTGCAAATTTACAGTACTGATATTTAAAAACTGTAAAGGATATGATGTCTTAACAAGGCAAGTTTTCATTAAGGAAAACTTGCCTTGTTTTTAACTTATTGAGACTATATTTAATTTCTGAATGTCAAAGGCAAGAAGGTGAATATAAATTTCTATATATTTATTAAAAATACAAATCTAAAACTAAAGTAAAGAATATATAAACTTTTCATTAAGTTTGATACTTTTGTTTTTATACTTGAACATAAGTAAGTAGTATTATGAGTCAGACTCGTTATGCGGTCTCAGATAGGATTAATTAATTCAAAATTCTACAACTGAAAAAAATTGTAATAATATTTTGTTATCATAAGTCGACTACCATATTTTTCACAAAATTAAGTTTAAAAGATTTAGCAAGATGTATCCTATAGCTGTTCTGAATCCAGGCGTATATTTTCCAATATATTACGTGGAGAGGATGCAACTGCGGCGTAAAATGCCAATATTTCTCGATACAGTAAACCGCGAATCTGTGTAACGTCGTTCGTGCAATGTTCCGAACTAATTCCCAGTGACGTACACTATGATCCTTCTGTGAATTATCCAGCTGGTTCAAATGCGCACTTGAATAGAGCGAACTGTCGTTATTTTCAACTTTGCAGAATCGTAGCGAAACGTCACGGTCAATTTTTGCTTTATTTTTCTACGAAATTCCCGCGCATATCCGATATTTTCTTCAAGAATCTTTCATGTTTAAAATCGATGAGAAAGTCATATGGATGTCTTCGCTGACACCACTGTTAAATTGCTGGGAAAAATTTTCTATTTTACTACCTATCTCTTGAAGTTGGAGCTTTTCTTGAGTTCAAGCGACTATTCGACTCGGTTAGAATGTATATTTATATGACTGCTGACAGTATTATTTTGTATATATGTATTTACATTATTTACTTATAAAGTATTTCGAAAATTTTAACAATTGTATATAAAATATTGCTCATCCCTTACGGAAAACTATGAAGAATACAAAATAATTACTAGTATACTATTGAGTATAACGGCAGTTCTACTTGTTATATCAGTAATTTTTTCATACTTTTGTAGCTTCGTAAGAGATGTTATAAAATCATCTACCAATTAGATTTATTTAAAAACAATGAAATCTATGAATTACGTTTTAATAAGGCTGTAAATAAAATTGTAAGAAAGAAAATCCGGTGTTTTAATATAAAATATCTCGGTCTTAATTTATTTTAAAGCTATAGAATGTTTTAATATAGAGCAAAATATTCAATGTTAGAAATTGTTACATATTATATTGTTATATTTAATCTTCGTTAAAGAGATACTGTCTCGAAAGAGTCCCAAAGAATGTCATTAATGTTATGCGATAAGTGTGAGTAAAATAAATAACCTTCATGATTTGACATTTTCGTCGGTCCAAATTTCACTTATTGTCGATACTACGTCGCCTGAAAAAAGACGTTCAGCGAAAAATATCACCACATGTCTCGGAAGCCGAATTGATGTACGTACATAGAACGCCCACACAGAATGTAGGAAGATCCGGGTTCGAATCCTGGCTGAAGTGATATTTTTTCACAATTCTTTATAGTTCTTTCAGGGAAGAAAAATCTTATAGTTACTTTTTAGCATCAATACTATTAAATTGCGTGTCGATTTAATTTGTAATACTAAGCGCATTCTACAATTGTGTAAACGTGGTTGTATGGGTATGGAAAGAGTAGTAGAAGAAATGAATATTGTACAACAAGATTAATCTACAATAAAGTAAAAGTACATCCTATGAACGAAAGCGGCGTGGATACGTGACAGTACTCTAAACATTTTGATTCGTTCGCTCTTACCAACCAACGCTCCTGTAAACGTAAAAGATGAAGTTCGACCATCTTCTACAACCGTAACAGCGGTTTACAACTGCGTCTTACAACCACTTTACAATCACTTACAACCACGTTTACGCAATTGTAGAATGCACTTTACATTTTCCGACTTCATGCAATGACCGTGTTTCTAATCCGACAAATATGCGACGCGCAGTTCTCATAGATAACGATTATAAAAATTCATACTAATTGTAAGATCTGACATAGGCCTTCTCACTTTTATGTTTAAAGTAAATATAAGATTGTGTGTCAATTATTTGTCTTTTTACGAACTATATGAGAGAGTTATAGCGACGGGAGGTCTAAAATATTCTATCATGAACAGGGTTCTTAAAAAATAATTGGATATACGTCGAAAACCATATCTTCTCGAGGATGAACCTATCTGTCAAAGACACGGCCGAATCATCAAGATTTTCGTGGAAAGCTCCGGTCTCGAGAGTAGGATCAACTCGTGGGCTAAGTAATTCCTGGGACGTCGCCAATCGACGGCGACCCAACTATCGGACCCTTGTCAAATCGCCGTGGGATTCACCGAGGATCACGTGCATCATGTGAACCTCGCATGTTACATCGATCGACCTCGGAAACGGGTGCTAGAGAGCTAAGACGTTACTTCGAACATTATCTACACAAACATTTCAAAACTTTATTGTTGTTATTCCGCATATTTACAATATAATTATACATGTCTCGTGTACACCAAAAATTCATAATTTATAAGATTACTCTTTATATGATTACATATTTGAAAGGAATCTTATAAATTCTATGCTCATATTTGATTTTAATTTATATGGTTTTTCGAAAAAAATTAAAACGGAAAGTATCAAAATAAGCTGTTATTATTATATACGTTGATTAATAAAAAATGCTAAAAATATATATATTACAAAAAACTTAATTGCCGCACGGTATCATCGATAAAAATTCATCGACGTCGCGTTCGATCATTGCGACATGTGTTTTCCAAGATATTATGACCGGCAAACAAGATCAAGCCATGGGGACGAGGAAAAGCGAAACGGAGCGAGGAATTCCCGCGGGAGGAAAAATAGGTTCAGCAAACAAAAGGCAGAGGGTAAACTCCGCGAGAAAAGTCGCCGGGGCATCTCTTGCCCAGGCTTGCAAAGTCGAACAGTCGAACATCGGAGTTGAACCATACAAATGGCGTGTAAGCGATTCCTAAAGCGATCGCGGAATGTGTCGCGATAAATTAGCCCACGTCACGCGATTTGGACTTTCCGAAGTTTCGTCGAAGTACGAGAATCGCTCCGTCAAAGAACACACGAAGAACGAGAATATCGGAAGCGAGATCCGAAAAATATGAAGGAAAGACTCACATTCTTCAATCGATTGGAAAACAGAAATACCGCATAACATGAATCAATAGTGTTCATTCAATTCTTGCGCGTTTCAGAAAAGTCGTCAGTATTATACTTTTCAGATCTTTATACATCTTAAAAATTATTTCGTTTTTTAAATAATAAAATAGCAATGTCTATGAAGAGGGTGAAGAAAATTATCGCAAAATAGTTAGAAATTTTTGAAACACAACAATAAACAAATTTATAATAACAATAATTTATTATCTATCGTTTATATATTCTAAAAAATGTTTATATTTTCATCGTGTTGGTGTTTATATGAACACCAAATGTTAAATCTGCATCTTGTCAAAATCACATTATCATTGATGTTTATATAAACACCAATACGGTGAGACTATAAACATTATATAAACACTAAACGCTGTTAAATCGACATCATTGATGTGAAAATCACATCATTATTTTTTAACTAAAATATTTTTAACATTATCAAAAGTTAATTGCTTTTAATATTTATTAAAGTGGCTTTTATTTTAACATTAGTCACAAGCGACATTAATGATACATTAATTATATAAGTTCATAAATAAATTAATATAATAAAATAACGTATCATTATATTTCAGAAAACGATTTATTCTAAATAAACCTATTTAATAAAAATTCTGAAGAAAATTTAAGAAAAACTATTTGAAGTAAACAACATAAAATACAAAGAACTCTAGAAATTAAATGATATTGATTAAACAAGGACTAATGAGAGTACGACACAGTTATAAAGGCACAAATATAATATAAGAAACTTATTTTTTACGATAATAGTCTTATCTATAGTGTTTCTATATGCCCTCGATCTTACGGGGGGAATATTCGATCCCCTCTGCTATAAATTATAGTAATTTGAAGGATGACATTATGGACGCGATAACCCGACAGTGACCCTATTTTAATTGGATTGAGGATGTATCACGTAAGGATTTTGCATCTCTGAGAATGACTCCAAAGAGAGTTGAAACGTTCGTGTTCATGAAGATTATTATTCATGAAGTTTTTGTTAAAATAAGTTTCTTATATTATATTTGCGCCCTTATAACCTTCGCCGTACTCATTAGTTCTTATTTAATCAGTATTATTAAAGAGGAGAAAATGCTTATTTAAATAAGCACCCTTGTCTGGAAATATAAACCCTGTTTACTATTAATATTAAATAGCATTTCAAAAAGTAAATTCGATTATAATAATTCGAAAATGCAAGTGATTTCTACATATTCTTTATTCGCGCACACGCCTTTTCATATCTTAACAGTACTTTAAGGGTTATACACCTATGAGGGTAGAATTCTGAAAAGATTTAGGGGGTAGTTTAGCCGTTACGGCCGTTAATACCCCGACATTAATCTCATCTTGCGGCTTCCAAAGTATAGCGAGGATTTCATTACTCCCCAGGATGGTATAAAATTCTGATCAGTGCACATCATTTATATTGATTAATCAATTACGTGTCAAGCAGAGTTGGATCGATAAAAACGATAAGCATATCATGAAGCCATAACTGCGTAATATATCACCCAAAATTTTCAGAAATATCTTTCATTAAAATTCTGTAAATTTTAAATATTCCGTATAATAAGAACTAAAAAAAAAAGTTGCATACACACTGATATAAACTTTTACATTATAAAATTTCTCAGATAACACAAATGTAAATAACAAATGGTAGCAATCATTTCAAATGTATCCTTTGCATTATATTCGTGTACGAAACATTCACTTTAGTAGAGCAGATTTAAACAGAATTTAAAGCATTCTAATATTTAAATCATGTATTCATCACCAATATTAAACTTTGAAGATAGGTACGAGAGAGAAGATAGGAACAGGATACGAGCACAAACGAGCTTTTCAGTGCGGAGAGCACTAGCCGCTCTATCCGCCAGATAAAGACTACGACATACTTCCGACGGACGACAGCTTTTAGCAAAACATTCGCAACGAGCAGATAAAGCCGAGAGAATTCCGGATAACCTGCTAGTTATTTTTTGTCGTAATTTCGACCGGTTTCTCCGCGATGAACGGAAAGAAAGAATATGAATATAAAAGAATGTGAACGGTTTGAGATAACTAAAGATCTCTGTTACAAAAAATTCTCGTTATATACACTAAGCTTAGGTGACTTTTAGATTATATGACGAATGTTTTAAGATTTAATCAGATTCTGATAGTACTTTAAGTTTGTATTTAAAGAAATGTAAAAAATTATTAACCAATATTTTATGATAAATTAAATACAGTTTCTTTGTTAAGACCGAAGTGAAGACATTTAACTATTTAGTAATACAAATTATTTCAATTATTACAAATAATTACAATAGTTTAAATAAATATTAATAATTATAATAACAATATTAACAATATTTGTGATGCTTATATTTTCATAATTAATGTAAAAAAGTTTCTTAAGATAAAACTTTATTCTAATAATAAGTGATACGAAGAAAGAAATGCGTTTATATAGTAAAGTTTTAAGTTTCCTTTTGGGAGGGGATGTGTATTACAACTGATACCATTAGGATCGAATTATAGTCGCGCGTGTTCGATTATCTCTTGAATGTCAGTAATACATCAAAGCAAAGGAAAAGAAGAGACAAAGCACAATGTTTCGTCTGTATTCACATCAGGTATTACGTCAATCCTTGACGGAGATGAGTGATTTATGCGGATGATATAATCACAAGACATTACGTCAATAGAAATGATTTCTCTGTATCTATCGGAGATTAGATCATTCTAAGACGTCTATTAAGGCTGGCACAGCCATTTTAACACAATCAAATAAGAATCATACAGGATTTTTTGGCTATTTTTTTGCTAATTTTTTGCTCTATTCACGATTTTTTTGCTTCGATTTTTAGCCGATTCGCTAAAAACAATGGCTGTGCTAACTTGAGATTAAAGTTAGCACAACCATTAGGGAAAAATAAAGGATATTAAAAAACAAATACGCATTCTTGTAGTGCTATTTTTTTGCTAATTTCTTGCTCTATTTAGAATTTTTTTCACCAACCGTTTTGCTACAAACAATGGCTGTGCTAGCTTGAGGTTAAAGTTAGCACAGCCATTAGTGAAAAACGGAGGAAATTAAAAAAACAAATACGTATTCTTGTAGTGCTATTTTTTTGCTAATTTTTTGCTCTATTTACGATTTTTTAGCTCCAGTCGTTTCGCTACAAACAATGGCTGTGCTAGCTTGAGGTTAAAGTTAGCAATACGTATTAATTTTTTAATTCTCTTCTTTTTTTCCTAATGGCTGTGCTAACTTGAACCTTAAGCTAGCACAGCCATTGTTTGTAGCGAAACGGTTGGAGAAAAAAATTCTAAATAGAACAAAAAATTAGCAAAAAAATAGCACTACAAGAATACGTATTTGTTTTTTAACTTTCTTTATTTTTCCCTAATGGCTGTGCTAACTTTAACCTCAAGTTAGCACAGCCATTGTTTTTAGCGAAACGGCTGAATAAAAAATTTCTAAATAGAGCAAAAAATTAGCAAAAAAGTAGCACTACAAGAATACGTATTTGTTTTTTTAATTTCCTTCATTTTTCCCTAATGGTTGTGCTAACATTAACCTTAAGCTAGCACAGCCATTGTTTTTAGCGAAACGGCTGGAGCTAAAAAATCGTAAATAGAGCAAAAATTTAGCAAAAAAAATAGCAAAAAAATCCTGTATGATTCTCATTTGATTGTGCTGAAATGGCTGTGCCAGCTTAATAGACGTTGAAAACTAATCAGTTTACACCCAAAGAAAAATTATGTTTAAATTGATGAAACCGTTCCTTTAACTTAGATTTTTTAAGTTGAAGTGAAAATACCTTTGCAGAAAATAAAAATTTATTTGATTTCAAGAAATGATATGATGTTTAAATTAAACAAATAATTATTTAATTCGAAAACAGTACTAACAGTAATGTAAGAAATAATTTAGTTTTCTTGTTTTAAAGATATATTTCTTCTGTTTAAAAAAATATTTGCATTGCACAACTGAACTATTTCTTTAATTTTAACAAAAGGAAGAACTAAAAAAATTTCTTCAAATTAAAAATTCTTTAGTTGTTCCTTATTTAATGAGAATTAAATAAATCACTAAATTAAACTTTTATAATTAGACTTTGGAAGAGTCATTCATAGTATTATTTATTATAATTATAAATTTTATTTTTTATTCAATTTATTTTACACTTTGATTCATTTGTTTAATAACATTGATGTCTAATTTTATAATAAAGTATCTACTAGCAGAATTTCAAGTTTTTAACGATAATTCATTAAATAATACGCTTTTTATATTTTAAATTAAGCATTAGTTAAATTATAATAAAGTTAATTAAATTATTTTAAACAAAAGACGTGCTTTATACGTAAACTTTAATAAAAATTTATATAACTTTTACATTTAAGAATAAGTATAAAAAAATTGTAATTTTTAAATAATTATTATATAAGATTTTGATTAAATCTACGTTCTATATCTAATATCGTAAAAACTAATACTTTTATTAAAATAACTTTTCTTTAATCTGAAATTAATTCCACATTATAAGACTGAAAATTCAAAAGATTTAACTTGTTAAATGATGCGTCGCCGATCAACTTCGGCGAAACTGCCTCGCGCTGTCTTTTCTGTCTCAATTCTGAGTTCTCTAATCTAAAGCCCCGTGAATACGTGCCACGGTACAATCCATTAAGGCTCTTCCACATCGCCGCGAGCGAGCTCTCGAAACCTTACCAAACTTTCGTCGCCGTCTGCTTCTATCTGAGTATGGACCGAGATATCCCACGGAAGGTACCGGCGCTCGGAGAAAAATCTTGCGGAGAGCCGCGAGATATTTCCTCTCCTTGCGATGCCGACATCCATCGAGCCCATCTTTTTTCGTCGAACTCACCTTCCATTTACGTGACTCGTTCTAACGCTCACTGGTTTTCAAGAAGATTGCTAATACAGTCCATGCATTTCCAATCTTCTTTCCCAAGAAAAAAATTCTTTTTCATATTTTTATACATATATGTATTTATATGTATCTTCTCTTTTTCTCTTTATCTCTTCTTCGAATAGAATAACATATATGAATACTAGAAGCAGTATAATCAAACAGTATCATAAGATTTTCATACGTTTATCAATTCAGCAATAAAATATATGTTTTTAAATCAGAATTAATCAAAATTTTAAATCACGTTGACCATTGGCCAATCCGAATTCTTATGCGAAAAAAGTGAATAATTTTAAAATTATATTAATAGAGACTATTTAAAGAAAAAGAAATCAGAATATTCCGACGTTACGTTACGTTTAATAAAAAAAAAAACATTAAAAAAAGAGAGAAAGCAAACTTAAAGGAAACAATAATTCTAAGAAAATAGATCTAAATCGAACAGTTTTAAATTACAAATTTATTAAAACTTTTATGTTAATTAAAAATTTTTTATTTTAATCCGTTCAGAATTAATCGCCGCTGCGTGCAGACAGCATATAAGAGAACAAGAGCACGCACATCCGAAATATTATAATTCATTATTCAACATTGTAACAAGTAGTAAAGCCAACTTTCGTGCATATCTCAATAGCTTATTCATGAACGACTTGCATGCGCTACGTACATTTTCCGCTATTTACTTATCAACAAAAGCTTCAGTTTATATCTGGACCACGCCATGCCGTACGTGTGTTAAAAGCTGAGCATCAAATCGCGAATGCAAACGTTAAACACGACAACTCATCGACGGCATCGAACTACAATTCGACAGATACTGTCAAAACGATGGGTAGCATTGTACAGGATCGAAAGCGCACGCGTGTCTACACGCGTGTTCGGTCGGAACCGATAAATTCCAAAAGTGCGGAAGAGACAAAGGCAAAGTCGGGAGATTCGCACGTTGACAGTATCGAGAGAGCGTGCGAGCGACCGGCAAAACATGTCAGAGATTCGGAAGCGAGATGCGTTTACACGACGTACAGCCGTGCGAATCAATATCCCGAGTTTTAAAGTCGCCCGATACCCCCGCCGCTCCCATCTGCTCGTTTCCTCCATCCTGGATTTACGCCGTTGTAAATCCGCTCCTCTTTGACCGAGTTCGATGGCGCGATATTCCTGACACAATTCGATTATAATCTGCGAATGAAAAATACGGACACAACACAGTGAGCTTCGCGGGTTCGTATTTGTATTTGCGAAAGACGAAATCAATCTTTTTCGGTAAACCATGATGAAAACGGCCCGACACCTTGTGTAAACGTTACAATAATTTTGGATTTTCATGAAAAATTTATTTTTTTCTTTTTTTTATTAATAACAGTTTTATATGTTAGTTCTCCTAAATATATTTTGATTATATTATATTACATTATATTATACAATTTACTGTAGAAAATATCGATAAATTTCAACTAATTCTGTAAAGTAATTAAACATAAAGAAAATTAAGGTAAATAAATTCTTAATCCGATATAATTTTTCTTTTAATACGCGTAGAAGTGTTACTCATCTTTGAAGAATTATTGTAACTGCAGTATTTTCCACGTGACAAATCCTTAGCACGATAAGCTCGGTATCAAGACCAACAACCTTATCTAGCTTGTCTTCGGGGACCGCAGAGAACCATTTCCTTTCTCAGTCTACTTTCTTTGTTTCTTCTTTTGACATTAAGTAAGTAAAGTTACGCTGGCAGACTCTTTAACCCTTTAAGCCGCCGCAACCGCGGCGGAACCAAATGTGTTCTCTTTCTCCTCTTTTTTTTTTAAGTTGGTTCTAACGTTTATCGTAAATGACGGAAATTTCTACGCCCATAATGTCGGCAGAGTCGTTTCAATCCGCGCACGAACTTGAAATTAACCTGGAGTCTGTTTCGCTAAGAATCGAGAAAAAAGACCCGTTTCACTTCCACCTCCCTGTGGACTATCTATTTTGCAAATCTCGGGAGACTGCAGTTAGAAAAGACATTTTCCAGAAGGAGATCTTCTACAACAGACGCGAGATCGGCCACGCGTGATAGAACGTCGTGCGCGTTGCGAATCAAGTCACTCGGCGCTGCTTTATTTAGTTAGTCCGTTCTTGCAAGAAGATTGGATAATCTCGTCACGTTGTATTAAGAGTCTTTGAGAAGTACACTAGCGAGCGGAACAGGTCACCCACGGGAAATAAAGAACGCTGGAAGCGTCTCAACGAGACAAAAAGGATGCGCCGATAAAACATAAGTTCAACGAGAAGAAGCCCTAAAGTGATAGTAAACTTCAAAATGTACTTTCCTGTAGTTAAAGTTCTCGTGTGCCAATGTGTCTATATGTATAGTTGCAGGTAATGAATTTTTAAAAATCATACTTCTATAATAATAATAATGTTATAAAATTATTCACACGTTTCGACAAATTTGTCAATTATTATTATAATATTTTCATTAATTTATAATTTTATTTTAAATACATAATGACACATTTATGACGAGAGACAACGAAGTCGTTCATTATACCCTTCGACAATTAGCTAAATTGTTTAGTGATATAATGCTTTAAACAGCGCCGTAAATAATGGCGACTCGCATAGCACACATATATCGCAGTTAGAGTCGAAAGTATCTGGCGGGACGTGAAGGCATTGCCCGCTTCCTTCCGGTAACCTGATTACCTTCGGAATGGATGCTGCAATCGGGAGAGGAAACGCTGGTGGCTGTGTGTAAATATATACAGCTGCGTGCGTCTATATACATTCCGTACGGGTACGCGAGTAGGTACTTCCAGATACCTCCAAGTCAAGCCGCCAGAATGCTCACGGGAGCGCTAACGTTTACGAGGCAATTGCTTTTAACAGCTCGGAACCCGTTGAAATCTATATCGCTCAGCCGTATGACGAATTAAGAGCACCCGAAGATCAGGGTGGTCGCAGACAACGTCACGTCAACGTGCAACGACCCCATGCTATTTCACGGATTCAATGAAATCTTGGTTTCTGAAATCCTTCTTTCCAAATCATGGACTTATGCTTCCATAAATTCTCGATTCCGCAAATCCTTCGCTTCTTAAATCCTTGGTTTCACGGATTTTTAGTTCCAGAGATTCTTGAGCGCGCAGATTCTTGGATCCATAACTTTGAGGCCATCTCGGCCCCAGAAACGTCTAGTTCCATGGATCGTTTATGGCGGAGATTTCTGATTTCGGAAATTCTTGGTTTCATAGAACTGTGGTTAACATATCCTTTGATCTACGCAGCTTTGGTCTCTCGAGATCTAGTTTCTCTATGGATATTCGATACTACAGATCCTTATTTCCGTAAATTTACCTGCAGCCGCAAATTGATTTCAGAGATTATACATACGAGAGATTATGCATACCAAAATGAAGAATACTATCGTAAAGGGAATGGCAAAGAAAAAGATCCCTTATTTCGGTATTCATCCATGCTTTATCAGTAACTTCTTCTAAGATTCTGAGTTTGAGAGTGATCAATGCAGTTTGACATCTTTATAAAAGAGCTTTTGTTCCGTTCCGATAGCTTCATTTAAGGAGAAAGCTTGCGACGAACTTTAATATTTGGTCGAAAGACTTGGGAACAAGAGAACTTTCCAACCGTCAAAAACACATGGCTTCTTATGCAAACGGTCATTAAAGTTTACACAGCAACATTTTTGGCAAGTTTAGCGTGCATTTCGGCGAAATCCCTATTGTGCAACCTGTTCCAATTTAATCTATCTCGGTCACTAAAATATATTTTAAAATATGTTAAAAGAGAAACGAAAAGATAAAATAAAATAAACTTAATAGAAAATACATATATATCAAGTTATAGCGATGTAATGAAAATAGAAATTATAAATATCTATTATTTATAATGCTTATTAATATTTGGCGCATTAGAGCAATTGTGCACTGCATTATTATACTTCATATTTTATTGCATTTTGCTATGCAGACAAATGAACACAGTTGATTATATAAATCACAACAAATATTTACAAGCGAATATTTATGATATCATTACGAATATATATTGGCCGAATCATGGGAAATAAATAATGTCACGCGTATTATAATTTATTTGCGGCTACAAACAATATCTCTTTCTCAAATTTATGATGTTCAATTTATATACAATTGTTTTCGACAAATTTGAATAACCGAGTTAATTTAAAAAATATATAATTAATTTAATCGCGCATTAAGTAAACGAAAATTTTTGAAATAAAAACAAGTATTTTGATTTGTAAAATCAATATACAGAAAGATTTTATTGCTTAATTTATATTATAATTTTATATTACTGCGAATTAGTATATAAAGGGAAAAGTAGTGTTATGTTCTTCTAGGTATTATAGTCACTCATATCTTCGTTGTTAAATGATGAATTCTAATAATGGAATCATTGTTTAGTAACTAACCGTTATAGAGTGACGCTAATATGCTAATACATAATAACCTCTACTTGTTAAAAAAGACATTTTTATTTTCGAAATTTTTTCAAGGTTTTAACATTTAACTATATATACTTTCTCATTCTTTTGAACTTGAGCGTATTATCACGAATATGTATACATTCGAGTGTACCTTTTTTTGCTATTTAACTTTTCATTCGGCTTTACATATTTCGAATTATACAAAATTAAACAATGACATGAAATTTTGCTAACATGGGCCCTTATGCATACTGACGTTTCAACAGGCCTAATAAGGCTTCTTTTTTAAAGTTTTCATATCAAAGTAATTATTCGATAAGTTGATTGTAGTTGGCTAGATGACAAGAAGATCTCGCGGTAAAAGTTAAGCCAGCTTATACAAAGTATATTGAAATATACTTTAAAGCACTACTTCTGTAAAAGCTAAACAATAAGTTTTTGAAAACACTCGTAGCTTTCAGAAATTCTCTTTCCACACATCTAATACATGCACTTACATATGCGCGACAAAACTTTGTTGGTTGGCCTATAGTAACTTTCGTAAAGTTGGCGAAGGGTAAGATAGATACCTTTCGATGTTATCAGGGGTACGTGTAATAACATTCCATATGCAGCGACCGAATAGAATTATAGTAGACTCTTAGAACTTCAGCGGAAAATTGCCGAAAGTTACACGTGCCCTCGCATCTACGTTACAAGCATACCGCATTATAATGTAATTCTGAAATGTAAACTTCATCTGATCGACATAACAAGATAAACTCCTTGCACGACTTAAATTAATTGGCAAGTTAAAATACAACATAAGTGATAGCGTTACAATGGGATAGATTTGTAGTGTCGACAGAAGGAGGATTATGTGTAGAGGAAGGACGGCGGTCGTGGTATATCTGGGGTGATGGAATATCATGACATTTCGTATAATTTACGTTGAATTTTAAGAGCAATCGTTAAAATTCCCCATTATTTTAGCTTTATTCCTCATTTAACAATATTTGATCAAATAAACGAATTGTGAAATATTTACCTGTAAATAGGGGAAAAGGTGGTATTATGGCCACTTATTTACATTTTACTCAATAACTTTGTTAATAATCAATATTTTATATTCAAACTTAATGATTCATCAAAATATTATTTAATAGGTTCTAGAGTTAAAGTTAAAGAGGAACAGAGGGAGTGATATGGCCATCTCAAAAATAAATTGAAAAAATTGGTTTTGTTTAAAAAACACACAGTATTTTGTTATAAAAACTGTATATTTTTTAAAACAAATTATTAGAAAGCTATATAATTGTGACGTTTCAAAATAGAGATATATGCTGACTTACTTCAATTAGAAGATAGGTTACAGACAAACTGCCAAAAGGATAATTTTTTCAACAACCACAGCTCGCATACAACATATTATCTGCCGTATTTATATACACATTATGGCACACATTAAATTCAATAACATTATTTAAAATTTACATTTAATGCCTTCAAGTTAAACTAAAGTTAAAAAATTTAAAAATTTTGCTACCTGCAAAACTAAAATTATTATATTATGAACTTTTGTAAAAACACAGCAAACACTATGACCATCCACCAGTAACCATCCTACAATGTCTAAATAGACTGTAAAGAAGTATTTTTAACGATTGCTCTTAAAATTCAACGTGAATTATACGAAATGTCATGATATTCCATCACCCCAGATATATCACGACTGCCGTCCTTCCTCTACACATAATCCTCCTTCTGTCGACAAATCTATCCCAAACAGAACAAGTGATTACGACATTAAAATGATGTCAAATTGACTGTAAAATGATTATTAAAAGTTACTTTTTGATTAACCACGATTTAATTTAATGTCATTTTAACGTTATTGTGACTCGTTGTTCTGCTAGGTATGGTACATATCGTGAATTATAAGTTAGCAGTGCTGCGTTCAGAAACATCGTGCGAGTGCACTCAGATAAACCCGAGTGCATTCCGTTTAATATTCTGTAAATAGCAAAGATAAAATGATTTCTCTGATGTTTCTGAACGCAGCTCTATAGAGTGACAATCGATTTATCGAAGAAATATTTTAATATGAAAATCTATTGAATAATTTTGCATAACTCAGAATGTGTTCAGCCGAATAAAAAAATTAAATAATCAAAAAAAAACACTCAAATGTACATACACATTTGTGTGATAATGCGCTCAAGTTTAAAAACAATGAGAAAGTATGTGTAATTAAACGTTAAAGTGTATTTTAAAAAGGTTTCAAAATGTTAAAAAGATAAAAATGTCCTATGACAATTATCGGCTATTGCATATTGGCATATTAGCGCTATATAACGGCAGGCTACTAAATAAATAATTACATAAGTAATTATTAGAAATTTATCACTTAATAACGGAGATAATAGGAGTGGCCATACTACTACTTCCTCCTGTGTAGCTTATGACATGAGAAGTTCTCGAAATTAACATAAAATGATTTTATGATATAATACATATTATGCGATGTCTTATATCAATATCTAGCAATTTAATTCTATTTAATCATTTATTCTACAATAATTGAATAATGCTTTTATGTTGAATAAGATCAAACTGAAATACTTGAAAGTTTACTTATTGAGTAGTGAAAGTTTTAAACAAAATTTCGTACAGAGTCATCTAGTTAGGTTATTAACACTATAATGTTACAATGTAACCCTCAATATAGATAGATAAATAAAATGTACCAAGAAATCTTTCATAATTATTTCGGATACGACCCAACTAGAAATGATTGAATTGAAATCGAATCGACATTAAAATAATATCAGTTTGATAATTTTGAATTCTAATTGATGTCGATTCAATATTGATTCCATTATCATTTCTCACTGGAAATATGATGATACATATATAAAACTTTTCCATATTTTATTTAATCATATTACTGGAAATTAAAATATAAACTTAATTAAAAGTTTTTATTTTATTACTTAATAATAATTAACAGTTTATCGTACGATATGAACACTTTCATATTTTTCAACTAAAGCGATAAATTTCTATGACGATAGACAATATTAATTCTTTCTTTGAAAGTTTCGTAATACATTTTATAAAACGCAATTACATTTTCTTGTAGTATATAAAGTTACGAAGAATGAAAAATGAAAAATCAAATAAGTAGTTTAATTTTACTAAAAAAATTTAGTAAAATATGTTTAAATAATACAAAACGCTTTACATTATTTTATATAAAAATATAAAAAGATGTTAATAATATATGTATATTTCTATAACATGTATATATATATTTTTTTTTTAAATATGAATAAATGAAAGCTTATACACAATCAAAATTAAATTTTCTATAAGTATAATTATTCTTTTACGATATTTATTTAGAAATATTGTAAATTTGTGAATAAATTAAATAAAATATCGAAATGGAACGTTGTATTTCATAACGGAATCAATTTAAAGAAAAACATTAAACTAAAACAAAATAATTACTGTAATGATAAAATTTTATGTTCGTATAAAAGCATGTCTTCACAAAATTGACCCATATTTCCTAGTTTCACCGCAACGCGGTGCGTGCTATGTTGCAACATAATTTTAACAGCGTAAAGTTCGCACAATCAGCCTGCACTACGGAGATCGATGTGCGACACAGGAATGCACACGTTGAGTAATTAGTGCATAATTTAGCTGGCGCGTGCGTTGAATCGGAGGTGTCAGTTTCACGACACTGAGTAGATAATTTCGACGGAAATACAATCCTGTCGATGGACTCGGATTTATACCATCTTCATGTCATCAAATTTATATGTTTGTAGTTATACAATCAATATTTTAACCTGTCGCCAATAAAATGTGACATATAATTTTTAAACATTAAAATATATTTTTAAACATCTTTTTTTAAATATTTTGTAAATATTATTTGTACATAGAAGTATGTGTGTACGTGTGTGTACGTATGTGTACATAATATAAAAAGATCGTCTTTTTATGTTATAATTCAATTGCCGGCGATAAAATTCATGTAATAAAAATGTGAAGCAGACAATATCTAAGTATAGATAGTGAAAATTTATTTACAGTTTAGACAAATAAATAGACAGAGCGAGAAAAAGAGAAAGAGAGAGAAAGTGATAGAAGAGAAGAAGAGGAAAGGAAAGGATAGGAGAGAGCTCGTTGGCAGAATTATAGAGCTCCAATTTCATGCAACGATTGTGTTACATAGTGATGGAAATGTAGCATCTTAGATGAACTGACATTTACTTCAGGTCGTTGGAAATTTGAATATATTTGTGGTACCCGAGGCATCTCATAACTCGAGATGGTGGTAATGCAAAATTAATGCGATAATACGCGCCGTCTGTTTCTAAGCCATCAAAACATTTAAGCATTTAGCACAATGTTGAATGTTTTTCACGTATACGTCTGCTACTTAAACACTAAAGAACTTCAATGTGACGAAGATAAATAGAAACTGACATCGTTATAATTATAAAATATACTAAAGCGTAAAATCCCACGCAACAAAAAGTTAATAAAACTCCGCACAATTTTGCTGCACTCGGCATATGTAAAAGTGAGAAATATTTCATTCGTGAATACTGCTTTCAGAAAATAAACACAATACTGCAACATAGAATGTATCTTGTAGATTTGTATTTGGAATACTGAAAATGATATAGATCTCCAAGATTACACAGAATAAATTTTAAAAGAGAACAAACGCAGAATTTTTTATTTTTACATTTTTGCGTAATATGTTAAACTTAGCAATGTTTTTACAATTTATAAGTTCACTTTATGGAATCGGAATAATTTTATTCATTAAAAGTCATTCGTTATTACACAAAATTAAAAGAATTATTTTTTCGTAGCATTCTCATTTCTTATAACATGTTATAATCTGTTACATCTAAAATTATTCTGAAATACCATATTATTTTATTGTAAATAATGCTTTGAAAAGAATGTGTCTTGAATGCATCGTTCTTATCATTTTATTCTTTTTTCATGTTCTTAAGTACGCTATTAGAATCCTCTACAATATTTGATCAATTTATAATTTTTTTTATAACATATTATTTTCTCATTGTAATAATTTCATACAAGAATAATTTATCATGATGAATTGAAATCAAAGTGACGAAAATAAAATATTAATCATAAACGCGGTTGATAAGATTAGCCTCTTTAATCTGTGCCTGTTACGAAGTGTCGCGATATTAATCCATCATCACACCATGGGCTCGTGTCTTCTAATACAATTAGCTGCAAACATGATACATTATTTTAATCAATTGCAGCCTGTTTTCCTTTGCACTCCCATTTTACTAGCTAAAGCTTGTTTCAATTTCATATAGACCTAAGCATAATTAATAATCCTTACTTAATTATTTACGGAATTATGTCAGAAACGATGTCAGATTTATTGAAATTAACGATTCATAAATCGCCACGAAATCGTGATAATTACACTTCATTTATCTTGGTTTGATGTGGTATTATATCTTCAAACTTATCTCACGCATAATGTATTATCCGATCCACGTTTGCGAAATAACGGCGTGATAGTGTTAGGTTAATGTGCAACGCAGACTTGTGGAAATCAATGGTAGCTGCACGATCGAGAACAATTCATTCTTCAATTAAATGGATAATGAACGGTAGCGGTTGATGCGGCTGAATTTCGAATTTATTAATTCGTCAAGTCGCGTTTGGCGAAAGAGCTTTGACCGACGCATTTGCAGGCGTTCTGAGCAATCGAGCAAAAACCATTCCAAATTCCTTCTCTTATCCGGTAGAAGAGAAACTTGAAGCCAGTAACAATTATTATGCCGGCTTCGCATCTTTTCGCTTTCTTAAATGAGAGAAAAATCCAAGAAGATGGAAGAAAAAGCATAAAGGAACAGATAGAATTTCATTGAGTAGCGTTTTGATTTCCGTTTTCTTTAAACAGCTTCCTATACTTTGCACATCTTTTCCTTCATAGTATGATTATTTTTTTAATGAAATGTATTTTTTGCGCAGTAGATATATCTCGAATCCGAGCAAAATATTTTTAAAACAGAATTTTTATTGTTAAGTAATATAAATAGCATATCATAGAAAAGATTAAAAAAAATATCTAAATTATTAAATAATGAGATATGCAAGAGATATGAATGAGAGAGCAGTGTTCACCAACTTACCTCAACTCTGTTTACATTTATTATACATTCAATGAACCCTTCTCGTAGAGCACTAAATGCAACAGCTTTCGCGAAGTGAGCGTTTATTCAATTTACGTAATAAAATAAGGGACATAAATAGCCGCAAAACCGACACAATCAAAGTAAAAAAAAAAAATACAAAAATATCAATAATTTCCTTTTTTCATCTTGATAAATAAAAGCAATCTTCAATATTAACAATCTAAATAGTTTTAGAAAATTTGTATTTTTTACATTTAATTATTTCATGTTTTTGTCCAATTTATGCCTACGTGAGTTAAATAAAGTCCAAAAAACAGTTCTTTATCACTTAGCTTCTTTCTTTCTCTGTATTTTGAAAGTAAAGAATAAAATAGGATCCTGCAAAAATTATATTTATCATGCCTATTTGTTATTTTTCTTTTCACGTTCGTATGCAATATTACCTTAAAATACTACAATAGCAAACTACCGCGAGAGTATTCTTCTATGAAAGTCCCTCTAATATACCGTTCAGAACATTAAACTCTATAGGTTCCATATATTGGTGTAAAAAAGCGGACTATAGATATATGTAGAAAATGTCACCGTGCTTCTAATAAGAAATTAAGGGCTAAAAAGAGAAAAAGAGAGACGTCTCGTTTGTTTTCTGTTCCTGAATTTTCTGAACTAGTGTACAGTGAAATAAATATACATGATATATTGAAAGTTAGTGAAAGTAGAAGGGACGTTCCAGTGCAGTCTAGTGCAAGAATAGAAAACAAACCTATAATATTGTAACTAAACTAGAGATGAAAAAACAGATATTTTTTACTTCAAACCAAATAAAAGAAACAATTTTAGACAGAAAAACTGTTTTTATCAAAATATTAAAAAAAGATACAGAATTTATTTTTCTTGGCATCATTAAAAGGTTTGATACGTTATTTCGATATTATTTAATATTTTTTGTATTTTTCATTTCAAATCGAGATAGAAATGTTGTTGCGGTACTTAATTAGTTGATACGCCTTTTCGATAATAAGTAAAAAATAAAAGGATTTTTAAGGTCTTTTATTGTATCTTTTTACGTTTAATTCATGAATTCCTAGTGATTAAATAAACACAAAAGTGTTTGTTCAAACAACGTGAGCTTTGAATTCAATTCTTGCTTCTAACAACGATCTCACAGTATATCCATGGTCACTTAGTCATTGTACTGTATTTTGATTACATCTATCTATACATTAGAACAATAATATGGTCAATGTCGAAAAAAAAACATCTAGAAAAAAAATACATTTGAGTAAAACAACTTTTGAGATCGGAATAAAAAGACTTCCTTATTTCGTTTTATTCAAAGTTTCCACTTTCTTCGGTCTTTGTCATGTCTAAACTAGAAACAAATGGTCTAGCTTACGGAATAAAAGAATGTTATTAACAGCAAAAGATATTAGCTATCATTTTTTACGGGGTCAATCTAGTGTTAAAGAATATTCACTAAAGAGCATATTATACCGTGCATATGCACACATATGTCTGGTGGCTGAGTAGAATGTTTTCATACAGACTTTCTAGAAATGGTACACTCCCGACTCTTGTCTCGCATATACATTCTCTCTTCGGAACTCCCTATGTCGCGGGGTTGAACTATAAACTTAACTCCGCAACTTGCGGCGGGTAGCTACTTCTCGCAGCACCAGTCTTCTTAGAAAGAGCGTACTTAACAGCGCTAAACCGCATCCGCCATAAGGAGTTCGCCGCGTTATGGTTTCCCTCTTTTGATGCTGCTTCCTCAAAGCGAGTGTCGGCCACGGTTTCGTATTTTATGGACTTTAATAAAGTGGCCATTCGAAACTCATTTTCATTTATTCATTTCATTTTGCCTTCGTATATGTGTTAATGTATTTAAAGCAATTTTAATGTGTTTAAAGCAAATAGTACGAATTAAATAAGTCTAACATAATGCTGTCCTTATATTTATAATTTTAATTTACGATATAAGATGACAGTCCCAGTTATAGATCGAGTCCTAATTATGGATCAAATTTACAAAATTAAATGCTTTTGTAGACATACATTTGTTAATAAAATTACAGAAAATTTTTTACATTTAAAAATTATTTTGTAATTATTACAAAAAAAATCACTTTCTTAATCATTGCTGATATTTAGGAAAAAAAGCGAAAAGTTATCTTTAATGACCTCTCTAATAAGCTCTCTAAATACCTCTTTAATAATTTCTTTATTATGAAAACTTTAATAGATTATATTTTTAGTACAATAAAACGTATTAAAAAAGTACATTAATGTACATTAACATACATATACAATAATATACGTTTAATTATACCGACTCATTATTAGAACTTATATAAACATTTTTAAATATTTTTCTAAAATTCACAAATTGGTTTATTAAATATATTGTATAATCATATGTTTTAAAATTATGTTTACTGCTTATATTGATATTATATTGACAACTTTTTAAAATGTTTAATCGTTAAATTTACACGAATTAATGAAAATTATTTAACCTTAAATGACTCATAATTAGGACCCGTCATAAAAAAAAAATTTTAGTTAGTTTTCTAACATTTATAAAAAAATTCATATATCAAGAAGTACAGATTGAATGTACTAAAATCCGTTAAACTTCAACGTGGTACTCTACCAAAAATAATATTGCAAGAATTATTTTGCGGAAATGTGTCAAAATATTTTGAAGTTGGCGCGCGCATTAAATAAAATTCCCTATAGATAAAAGATTTTAAAATTGAATCCCACAACACACAATCTTTAACCATCGAATCGTTCGTACTCATTACGCTTGTAATTACCAAAAGGTGTATTTAAATTTAATCCGTATGATTTAAAACTCACTTCTCCTGAACGTACATTATACAAGGAAGATGGAAAAGGTAAAGGCTGAACTAAAGAAAGGAAGGAAAAGAAAAAAATAAAAAAGGAAGAGAGAGAGAGAGACAGAGAACTGAAAGCGGAACATCACAGTCGGAAGCAGTTCCCGACGTTTTCAATAACGCGCCTAATGGATTTTCTCAGCTCACGTATAAACGCCATTAGGTGCACCCTCAACCTGGCACAAAGCAACAACAACAGCAGCAGCAGCAGCAGCAGCAGCAGCAGCAGCAGTCGTGGTTCATTGATTCAATTTGATGATGACGCACCTGCTGCATAGCTACGTAAATCATGGCAATTTTTCGATCTTCGTGAAAATCGTAAAAAAGTTAATCAATATTGACTAATTGTGATTAATGATTCAAAAGAAATCGCGACATTAACAGACTAAATATCATTGCAAATGTAACAGCACTACAACCGCTGCATATTATGTATTATTACAGCGAAAAGAACAATTTTGCTAAAAAATTTAAAAAATGTTTGCTAGATACATTTGAAATAACTTTATGAGAATCAAAATATTTATATAGGACACGCAAGCGATGAGCAATGCTACAAAAAGTTTTGACATTCTAACAATCAGCTTGAGCGTCATACATAATTATCTATATAACAAAGAATTATTTTTATATCTGCATTTAGATAAATTTTTAGATTTTTTTAACAAAACCGTTCTCTCCATGTGTAGAGATTTAATGTTCTCTTTAAGAAAGTATACACAAATTGGATTTATAATACATAAATATCCAAGTTAGAATATGAAATCACTGGGAGTTCGAACACCGATAGCTTTATGTTCATTTCATGAAATAATACTACTTATCAGATAATGCTACTTATCAGTACTTCGCAAGTTTGATGTCTTTATAATATGACTATATCATTTTACTGAAATTTTAATAATTTCGTAAAGAGCGCATGTTCATATGATACCCGCAATATTCGAAAGATTTGTTCGTCAAGAGTTAATACAAGAGTACAATAATTAAAATGTTACTAATTCGATATATCACAACTCTTTTATAAATAGATATTTTTACATGAAGATTTATAAAAAAATATAACAATTAGTTACAATTTAATTATCCGTCATTAATTTTCGATATAACCTCCCTTTTGCGCATATAATGAAGTTGACTCTTTCTAAAATCGCGCTGCATGAATCTCTAGGAATAGCATTCCTTTCTCGGTGAAAAAAAATGGAATACAAACATTTTATTGCATACACAAAAATTTCATTTACTTTTTAAGTGTCGCAATTAACTCACAATGGCTACTTTTAATTTTCCAGCTAAATGCAATACTATAACATTATTACATTTGACTTCTGTTGTAGAAGAATACATTCATCTTTATGTCTTAAGAAATAACGCTTTAATTACTTAGCAAGTAATTAAGCATAAAGTGGTTATGTCAAGCAGTTACAACGCTAAGTTTAAACGCAAATTTAAATATATGATATTCCATTTAATTAAACTTATATAAGTAATAACACTTCATTCTCCACATCATATAGTACGTAAAAGGTATATAAGATGTGAGCAATATAGTAGTAGAAAAGTAGAGTTGAGAAAACAATTCTTTTTTAAATATAAAGTTATGAGTATTAGGGATACTTTTTATTAATATGTGTTTATACGTTACATGTACAAACATAAGAATCTGTTCCGTCATCATTAATAAAGATATCGTTCAATCTCTCTCACTTTGATTAATTCGCCAAAGTACTCAAAATGATAATCATAATTGCCTGTGTAGATTTATTACAACCATCGACCAAGTGGTTTCACATTGAACGACCTAATCGAGCGGTTCAAAAATTCCCGATTTCCTGCGGAAGAAGAGTGGGCAACCTCGTGGAAGCGGCACACATTTCGTCGGAGCAAATGGAAGAACCAGTCCGGCTGCGACAGCAGCTTGGACCGAATTTTTCTTCGCGTGCGTCGCGCCGTGAAATCGAGGCGGGGAACGTGGTTCATAAATTATTTACCGACTCGTAAAACGGTATGGTGTGCGAAAGGGCTAGACGCCAAAAGACTATTGATGAAAAAAGGAAAAAAAAGGAAAAGGGGAAAAGAAAAAATGCGAAGAGCAAGAAATCCTTGGACCTCAGCGAAAAAGAGTGAGCAAAGATCGGTCGACCGAGTTCAGAAAGTTAAGAATCTACATCGCGAACGAAGGATATGTAGTATATAAGAAGGACGTAGCATAAGTACTTTTAAGCAGAAAAATATTCTTTAAATTACTTCCAAGATGGATTTACGACTAAGAATATTTTTTTCTCAGATTTTGAATTTTTAGTTTTTAGAGAGTATATTACATCTCGAGTTAAAGAACATTATTTTTCATTTTTTGATTTGCTAGGCAGATGTCTGAAAACATCTTTAAGATTATAATTTTTTACGAAATAGATTATCTTATGGTAAAACTAGAACATAGTAAATAAATATTCAATAATTCAAAAGCGAGTTTTTTATATCAAAAAATATAATCCTTGAAGAAATGTATGCAACAAGTCAATACGCAGAAATAACAAAGTTTCAAATCGGGTCATAAGATGTTTCAAAGATGTCTTGTAATCTAATTTTAGCCTTTGTATTGTCTGAACATTCAAATTGATTGAAGCTAATACATAATAATGTGAAAACCTACGTTGCTAAATATTACAATACTTAGAAATTTTATTTAAACCGAAAACTGGACAAACTTTTTTCAACTGCTATTATATGTATGTATTATAGTTCCGATATATGTGCCACACCTCCAAACTTCAATTACCAAAACTTAATTTTTCAATCAATTAATTTATTATTAATAAAGTATAATTCAAGCTCTATTTATGCAAACGCAATATTAAGTACAAACAGGTCAATCAAGAGCAATAAATTTAATTGTTAAAGATTAGATATATAATTATCACCTAGTGTACAGTAAACATAAGATATATAATTATCACTCAGTGTACAATAAACATATGGACGTTTCGATCTTACTCATGTCCGTTACACCTCTCATTGGAGATAAGTCGTATTTTGGTGTGTTCACTTGCCGAAAAATCTGACCATGAAATTGAGACTATATCATTTACAGAACATTTTTTCACGATTACTTTTTCACTTTACGAAGTTACTACACACTAATTAATTGATTTCTGATCAATAACACCATGTCATCTCCATACACTACTATGGGGGAGGATGCAATATCGAAGATGTTAATGCAAAGGAACTTCGTTATATTCACGTTTGCGTTTGCGTTTTTTCATCTGATTTAAATATTGACAACTGTAGTTTGCGTTTATGTATTTATGAAGGTATAACACAACTCCGTGATATTCACGTTTACGTGTGCGTTTTTTCATTAGATTTAAATATCGACAGATGTAGTCTTTTCCGTTCTTGAACCTATGAAGATGTAACTTGTTGTTATTTATGTTGAGAAGGGGCAAGTAAGCTCGAAACGTCCATATGTTTATTGTACACTGAGTGATAATTATATATCTTATGTTTACTGTACACTAGGTGACAATTATATATCTAATCTTTGACAACTAAATTTATTGCTCTTGATTGACCTGTTTATACTTAATAATTTATTATTATTTTTAAGATAAATAAACTATACCAACAACAAACTTTTTATTGTCTACTATAAAAAAATTAAAAAAGCGAAATAGTTATTTTCTTACATTTGAAAAAAAAAACCTTAGAAACCCTTTCATTTATATCAAAAGGAGTAGGATGTATGACCACTCGTGAGTGGGACAATCAAGTTGAACAAAGGCTGTAAGAGCTAACTCCTTGTGTATTTTGATGTACTCCATCTTTTATTATCTCTTACACTTATCTCTATACTTGTATCACAAAATAATCTCTAAGCCTTTTAAGCTACCTGTCGGAAGAATAATCATTTTACATAGATTATAATACACATCGTTGTGCTATTCACAATATTGATAAATTAATTCAGCTCACAATAGTTTCGTTATTAACAATCAAAAAGTACTGAAGTACTATAATATAACATAAAGACATACAACAGAGTGATTGCGAGCAATTACCTTTATTCCTTCTATCTTTTTCTGACTTCTGCGGCGTAAATACCAGAGTTATCTTACATTTGAATATTTAAAAAGATTAATCTTATATTAATCTCGGACATAAAATATTGAACTTTTGAATCGTATAACAATTGCTATGCCTCATTTCGCTTTTATCAGGTACCAAATCAAATATGTTTATTGACAGCGCGCGCACTCCGTTTGCTTTGCGTTTAAGGAAACACCGGTCTATTTGTTCTTCGTATTACGAGTATATTCCAGTCGTCTTCCATCACCGTCGGTCGTTTTATTTCTGGGATCGAATGTCGCGCGCGCGTACACTAAGGAAAATGCAGTTTGATGCGAGTCCACTGTACACACGGTCTCGTGTTCTACATAAGACTTGGCAGCGAGCCAAAGTTTTCCAAAGTTCTCCTTTCTCGTCGTCGCAAAGCTTTTTACTGTGAGGAAAATTCACGTTAATGTACGGTACACCGGCCGTCGGACGCGGCTATCCACGTGAGCGATTTTAATCGAGCGGAAGTAATTCGCAGCAACTGTCAAGCTTTTTGCGATAAAAGATCGTAGCTGGTTTGCTTTTGTTGTTTCAAATTCTTTAAAAAACTTCCATCATTATATATTAGAACATTATATGCTAATCGTTTATAACACGCAATGATTTATTTACAATACTTTCATGTCAGTAATAATCTAATTTTATATAAGTATTTAGTTCATGTATATATATTGAAATTTATCTAAAGAAATAATAACAGTGTAAAGGTAAAGATTTTGTTTTGTTGAATTAAATCACGCGGCGCAACGCTTATCTCGGTACAAGAACGACGCAAGACGGAACAAAAGCGCAACTGCAAAGCAGTGTTGACTGCAAACTCACGAAAACAAACTTTCTTTCGCATTATACCACGCGAGGGAAATGAGCCTGTAGAATGATTATAAGGCCAGGACTAAAGAAAAAGCGGATGTCGGGATATAAGGGAACGAGAAGTTGCATGCCAGACGGTGCACACAGAATAAGGAAAATGCGCCGTGGGACAAAGGAGAGTTTCCTTAAAGTACGTGTGAATTCAGGTAGGTAGGTTGACATAAACAAGGTTTCATCTACTTGAAATTGCATTATAGTTCTATTATGCATCTACATACATTTGTATTCATTTATGACACATAATGTCAACAAGTTAATTAACATATAAGATTTAAAATAAATGAATTAAATTTATTTATACACATATTTAAATTTAACGAAATATTGTTATTTGTTAATTTCAAAAAATTATTTTTAAAGAGAGTGATACTTATAAATAAGGAAGATGCCAGTTGGGGAAGAAGAAGCCATTTTGATTATATCATTTTGATTATATAGTTTCTTCATAAATCATTAACTATTGCACATAAATATGTGCGAGATTATTGGGAAGCGGTAGATATGAAAGGAAATTCTGATACTAGGGCAAAGATTTGTAAGAACGAAAAAGTAAAAAATTATAAAATATATTCTTTATAATATAATATTTAATAATGTGATATTTAAGCTCTGCAATTCAATACTTATACTTTAAAACCAGATAATTATTACACAGTTTTGAGCCATGTTTCATGGCAGTCACATAAATGGTATTATATTTTGTGAAATCATTATATATGTATCAGTTGCAGTGATTCACGCTCTTTCTTACACTTGGGAATAAGATGCCAATATATGCAAAACAATTTTTCGAACTTGATACCTTTAAAATAATTTTATGAATTAAAAATTTGGGTTTTATATATAATAATTCTAAAAATTTTAAATTTGTGAAATACTGTTTAATCTATAAAAATATAAAAATATAAAAAGTTGCTCTCCAAATTATGTTTTATCACTCATTTTTTATATTTTTCCAATTTAAAAAACTTGATTGCTTACTGTAGATATGCAAAACATGCAGTTTTTTATTATGTCATACTATTTATGAGAATGCTAAAGCTATCTAGTTTTATCGATTTTTTTCAACATGCTAATTTCCTAATTGTGTTCTTAAATTTCGACTTGAATACTTAATATGAAAGATTAATGTATTTAAAAATTTGTGTATCTACATGCGTGCAATATTGATGTAGTAGTGCGTAGTGATGTTTCGTAAATCGCACGTATGGTATATATTGTAAATCATATGTATGCAAGTCGGTAAAACTAACGACTTTAGCATCCCTTAAATTCGTGGCACCTTTCTTAGGAAATAGCATCTTACCCATACATGTTGAGGAAGATACCAGTTTTGCAGTGCTTAACTAATTTTTCCCTAAAAAAATATTACATAAATTTTTCATAGCTTAATTCCATAATACGATAAAGTTATTCCAGAAAAAAAAACTTAAATAGCATCTTCCCTTAACTCACCTTATTTAGGTAATAAATGTCTTCATTTCAAATGCTTATATAGTTAAAAAATTACGATTTAATGTTTGAAATATGAAGAAAATATTTTTAGAGATTTGAAAAATATAGATTATCTCTATTAAATGATGAGTAATATATATCTGACATGGCTGTAAAGAAGATTAATATATCACATTAATTATTTAACCGGATATCGTACTTTTTCTGACATTTCCTGTATGAAAATTTACATGTTTAATATAACCGGATATTATCATCAACTTCAAAATAAAATATACAGATTGAACTCAATTAAGTTCTCCATATGTCTATGTGAAAGTATTACACATTAAATGCGTCGTGTAAGATAGATGTACTTAATAAAAAAATCAAGAACTTAGTCATACATAATCGTCAATATAATTATGCAAATTTCCCTGCGTTTCAGGAATACATTTTTTAACATAAAGATGAAAGCTAATAGCAGTCAGCAGTGGTCTACGGCGTATTTTGATATATAATAATTTTTGTGTGAATTTTAACAATCTCCAACTCACTTGAACTGCGTTAAGATGCCCGTGAGCATCAATCTGATTAAATTACTTGTTAATATAATTTGTAATATTCTGACTTCAATTAAGAACTGTGCTTCAAGATCGACGAATATACGGGGCGCAGTTCATGTTTGCTGATTAATACGTTAATAAAAATACGCACAAAAATTATTAGACATCAAAATTAGCTGCAGACACTTTTAGTAACTAATAAATGTATAATAATTGATATTAGAACCGAGATCACGATTTTATATACAATAAAATAAAGACAGTCAAAATCTTGCTGAAATGTTTCTTGTATGATTTTACATTTGTACAATTTTTAATTTTTTCAAACTGTGCGCTGTTATTTTTGGTTTCAAGCACAGCTCTTAAATTGAATTAGAAAAGTAATGCCACAGAACTACAATAAATTGACGATCAATTTAGTATTACTAGCATCTCTAAGAAAAGATCAGTAATACTAAATTAATAATCAATTTAGTTCTATGATGTCAATTTAGTTCTATGGGCCTTTCTCAATTTTAATTGTACTGTATAATAAATATATGTAAACAAAAGAATTTTAAAATTTTAAACATAGAACAAAACGCTTTCAGATTGTAATTGAATAATAGCATTTACAATTAAGCAGCAAAGTGAAAAATTCAAACATTAAAAATTCAAAAATACAATGCTATTGTTAAGCGAAAATCGTGAATCGATAAAATACATCTCTAAAAACGAAAAATTACATTAAACATAACACAATACGCTTTAGGAGATTTTCTGTACCAAAAACGAGATTTCAGAATTATCAGCACGCGTGCTGGTGCTTCAGGTTAAGTGTTCTACGAGCACAGTGAGAAATCGTGTGCTTCGCGCATTAATTCCAAAGGCGGAGCACGTAAGTCGTCGGTCGATTACCTGTCACCACGAGAGTTTCTGAGGAAATAAGAAATCCTTCCTCCGAGGTCTAAGGCGGATTTGTATAGATCTTCGCATTGCAGAAGGAAAGAGTGCATTGAGATGCATAGAAGCAGGCGGCCGGCCCGGTCTCGCAGACGTATAAACCGCCAACAGTAATATCAGAAAATGAAAATGGAAACGGATCGCAAAAGCGCGTCACATGGAATGGCCAATTTCGACGCTTGCTCCTTGTCATAAGAGCGAAAAGAAAAACGGAGATCATCTCGAAAAACAAGTACTCTTCTACGTGACCGTAATTGAAGACGTGTACGGAAGAACGTTCTAACTCTCAATGTGTTCATGAGTTGATTATTGCGATGACCATGGAAAAAGCTATTTATTGCAAACTAATATAATATACATACATAAAGATGAGATTGAAAAAGTAGAAAATCTGAGAACTTTCAATGAAAATTAATCATGACATCTTTCGAGATAGATGTAATATGTTAGTGATCAGAGAAGCAGTATTAATATTGAACTGAGGGGAAATGTATTTATGGTTTTTATTACCGTGATTCATATTTAAATCACATCTAAATTTCATTTTCAATTTCGGCATTATCGATTTCACAATTAAAAAAATAATAAACTTAAAATTATAAGTTTACAATATGTATTTAATTTATTGCGATTGATGTTATTATTAGGAAATTCATAGCGGCTGAAGGCAGAAACTAGTTCTGCGTTGTAACAATGTACACGCCCGCTTTTGCTTGTACTTAATGATAATACATGCGATTTGATAGAACTTGATTATTATTGCTCGTCCTTGGCCCGGTTTGAAATTAGAGTTTAAAATTATAAATTAAAATATAAAATTAATAAAGCGGCTCTATTATTTTAGCAAGCCTTTTTTGTATTCGGAGCAATCTCACTCATAACTGTGCTGTTTCACCTTTAATAAAGTAAACAGAAATCATGCACGAAGTAAATCGTATATGAAATATGAAATTTAATGTCACTGCATTCTATGCGTGATGCTTAATGCAGCGGCGTCGTACTAAACGCAACAGCGCCATTCTGTCGGTTATAAATGCAAATGTTACGAGCTACCGTTTTTGCTAGCCCTATATAATAGCCGCTTTCCTAAATGACGCATTTCAAATTTGCTACAAAAATCCTCGTAACCCTCGGCCATTATAAAACGCCACGAAAAAAAGAGGTCTACTGTCCCTCACGCGTCCACCGACGGCGCTCTTGAAAGGAACTTTAATTAAAAGTGACATTAATATCGCCGGACAATTAGCCGCCTTACCTGGTCGCATCTAGCATCGCGAGCGACACGTGAATTAATTATTCTCAGACCTCGAAAAAAGGATCTCGAACTGCATAATGTCGAACGCGGGCGGCTACTGCGATCGGAAGCGATAAGAAATATGAGCAGGGGGGCGGAGGAGAAAGAACTGCTCTTTATCGATGGCGTTTATTAATCCGGACGGCGTTTGAGCGGCCAAAGTGATAAATTAACGCTACGTGGAAGAGTAATGAGAAACCGGCGGAAAAATATGCAAATCATTTCGCGTTTGGCTCGCGGAACGGTATCGCAGAAAGTCACATCGTGCTTTTGTTGCTGCGGGAGGACAAGAGGGATAAGAATAATTATAAGGCCAACGACGCAGCAGCTCGATCTGCTATCATCGCGATCCTCTTTTCTCCCACGAAATGAATTTGACCGCGTTTCGAGGGGAAGAATGCGTCATTTATGTCTTGTAGTGCGGTATAACTCCTGCAAACTTTAATTCATTAAGGGTTCATTGTTCTCGTCTTCGTGCGTTCTCCTCTTAAGAGTTTAAGATTATAAAAGAAAAGTTGACCTATTTGATATTCTAAGTGTTCGACTTCTAAAATTATAAAGTGCGCGTTTCTACGCTAAAAGTTTCTGCGCTCTCCATAAATCGATAGATATTGTTAGCAAATATTCAAAATACAACGCACATTAAAGCAAGTTATGTTAATAGTTAAAGTCCTGTGGCTATGCATACTGGGCGTATGTGTACTCTATACATACATTATATTACTATGTATAGTGAATACGTATATCTATATTAACTGTACTAACCTTTCTTAGATCTAGTTGCTAAGGTATATTGTGTTAGTAATTAACTTGTTAAACTTGTCACATACAGCAAATTTAAAATTAGATAAAAATTTAGGAAACACTTAAACAAATATAAAAGTACTTATTCTTTTATAATTTTTCTTCTTAGCTTAAATTGTATCTTGTTTCCACTTTTCCTCAAATATTTGTTGTACTATTGTTCTCAAGAACATCTGCATATGTATGTGAGTATTCAACTCGAAAATCCGCGTGTTAAGCCCAAATGATCATGCGAATCACACAGTCATCTCTGCGGAATCCGTTATTATCATAATTACTTGCAAACTGAAATATCTTGCGCATACCAGAGCAACTTAATTACGAAAATAAGTGCATAACGTTAATATTTAATTTCAACGTGCAACTCGATGGAAAGATAGCGCACGGAAAAACATTTTATGGTCTCTAATGGATCAGAGTCTCTTGCAATTTCCGGATCTCTGCGTTTCGAGAGGCGAGGGAAGGAAATGATATTTACGACTTACTGGCCGAGCGACGCGCAAGCATTAATTTTATTCGGGTGCAAAATGAGAGCGCGCGTCTGCATAATGCCGAACGAGCACGAAACACGATAAGCGACGTGAAGAAAACGCGGTGGCCGCTCTGCCGGCTCTTTATCGGTGTGTTTTATTGATCGCGATTGTGCAAGCGCGAAATGATAAATTAGCCCGCGGGGAAGGCGAATGAGTAACGACGATGAGAGAGTGCGCAGATGAATACGTTAATTTTGCGATATATCCGTGGGAATAGGAAACAGAGAGAAATAGGAGAATTAGATCAGAAATAGAATCACAATCGGGAAAGGAACTGCAGCAGCGTACTCTATTCTCAATGCAATACTGACTGTGCTAGGCTTTGATTGAATTTTCTATTTAGAGAATGTAGTGTATGTATCGTATGTACTCGGACTTTGTACGAGTATAAAATGAATTAGCGAATAGTTCTTTAAAATAGTCTGCATTTTAAAAAAAGATTTGATAATAGATTTATGTGTTATAAATCTTTAAGGTCTTAAACAGAAATCATATATTTTAAATATCTTTACAAAACTGTAAAAATTAACAGAATGATACCAATTTTCTCAATCCAATTTATCTTGATATTTATTAACGTATGAGCTCCCAAAATGCCTCATAACTGATTAGAATTTTTTATGGTCGAAGAAGAGGGAAATATTTATATACCATTTCTTCCTTGTACATATCATCATCACTATTATATAAGTAATTGTTCGATGCAGCTCGACCATAACTCTTCCACCACTCTTCTCACCGTTTTCGTCACTCTCTTTGTTTTATAGATATTAATTTCTTATTTTCATATTTTTAATTTTATCATATAATTACAATTCTGTTGACTTTAAGATTCACATATGGCTCAATTATTGACTCTGATATTACATTGGTTCACTATTAACCACAATGGACACTAAATTGATTGCAGAGGAATGAGAAATCATAGCTATCACTATTGAGATAATTCTCTCATTATTGTACACTGGTGATCACGGAACTGAGGAGGATCCCACATACGGGATCTAAACATTTGTAATATGACTGTAAAAATCTCTTGAATTAATTAAATGTATTATACTCGATAAATGTATTATATTCGTTAAGAATTATTAAATTTACGTTCCAATAACTGGGAAGGCTCGAATCAATAATTTATTACAATTTGATTCATAAGAATTAAATCAAATATTTACTTATTTGCATGTTTAAATTATTTGCACAAATTCTTCCCTCCAATTATTTTTTGTAAAAATTAAATTAAGTTTGACTGGTGAAGATAAGACGCGGTATAATAATGCACAATATTGTGATTTGTAACAAATTATATTCAAGTTCATATTTCAATAATCCGAACGTTTCGGCTCACTTTGAGCCATTATCAATGCTGATCTGCATCCTGAAAGCGTATCAAAGATGCCATATTGTGAAAATGTTCATTAAATAACATAAAATTATATAAAATTATAAAAATATAATTAGAAAATATAATTATAAAAATATATATAAGATAGAAACTTGTATACTTCTATTTATAATAGATAGAAACTCCAAAATATTATATATCATTATAGTTTTTAGATTTAAAAGCTCACTTGCAAAAAAAATGTTTTTTTGTTCTTGAAAATTGGTATAAGTAACATAGACAGAATCGTAATATTAAATGGACAAAAGAACAATAAAGATAATGAAAGTAAATAATCTGTGTTTTGTTACCTTCTGAGGCCATCAAATTTCGGATATCAGATTATCCCATAAGAAAGATGAATAGTTAGGGGAAAGGTGCTTGGTAATTTAAGTAATTTTCTAAAGAGTCATTGCGTGAAGATAAAGCGGTTATACTTATTCGGGGCATTTAACGAACAAAGATTAGATCAACTGAGACAGCGTAACCGCGTAGAAATGAAGACTCGAAGGATGCCACTGCGAGTCCTCCATCGATCATTAATCTTCGATGTTCGCGGCGTTTCTCGAATTCTCGGGCAGTTCCGTGTTAAATTTATGACGAAGGCACTCGATACAAGACCACGACTGGGATTTACGAACAAAGTATCGTCGATTTATCTTGCTTCCGCAGCGGATAAATGGGCGACTTAATTAATGACATCCGGACAAGAAAACGCGGGCCATCGTCGACGAGTCGAGAAATGGTGGAGCAAATGCGCGAAAAAGCAGACTGTCTTTGTCGGCGTTCCTTATCGATCTCGATCGCTATCAGCCGATCGGAATGACGCTGGCCGGGAAGAAAAAAATGAGGGCGACCTAGAAAAAACTATGGTCGATTTAATTAATTGTGTGGGACATCGGCGATAAGGAAGCTACCCTGCTCGAGATAAGGATGACAAAGGTGACGGTTCAATGTTCATGTGACTGTTCATGCCGGAAGATGAAGATGGGTACATTAACCTCTTAACCACTAGATCTTCCTAACATATCTATTACATGATATAATTTTATACGAAGATAAATAATGCTCATAGAAGTAATGTAAAAACTATTCGTAATTTATAGCTTTTTAAATTCTGAAGTTACTTACTTAGAAATTTTTTCAATTAACAAAATAAATATTACAGATTCTTCGATAAATTTTTTGACTAATTTGTGAGCACGAATTTTTGCAACTTTTCTTAAGGGAACAGTACCCTTTGGAGGGTCAAAAAATCGATTTTTTTTATTGCATTTTATGAAAGTACATACTTTTAAGAATCTATCCTTAAATTTTTATCAAAAAATTTGCAAAATTACGGAAGTTATAACATTTTATTCAAAGCGGCGCGCGGGTCGAGTAAATTGTACTCAAAACTTTAAACGCATTTTTCTCGAAACTATGTTTTTCAAACTGGCAGCAACGATTTTAGACAATCTAATGAACCGATTGACTTCGTCTTTTACCTACATATTCGAAACACTTCTCTCTATCGTTGGAACTAGCGAAATTAAATTATATTACTGTGTTCATTTTTTTTACGTTAAATTTTCAAAATTTTTAGTGATTTGTTAAAGTTTATTTTTACATGCATAATAATTATTTAAAAAATAGTTTAATTTTAATAATTCTAGTTCCGACGATAATCAAACATCTGTAGATTAACAATCTTTTTCGATTTGTTGTTTCACATAACTGAGTATCGAGATTTTATGGCTGCCATGAGACAATGCGCGCTCGGACACGTCGCGCGAACAATGTTGTAATTATTATAATTTTTGTTATTTTTACTTTTAAAAATTCCTGATTAAATATAGACAAATATGTGTGCAAAATTTCAAATTAATTGCTCATATAGTTTCTGTAAAAAAAATTCATAAATAGGCTTTTTTTGACCCTCCAAAGGGTACTGCCCCCTTAATTTTCAATGTTATCTATATATTTTTGTAATTAAGCTTCAGAATCTAGGAATATTAAAGCAAAATTTTCTTTAAATTAATTTTGTTATCTATTAATTAATCTAAAACTTATCTAGCATTCATTTTATTAATTATCTTCTTTTTATTAATTCATCCAATTTTGGAGTAACAATTTTAAACGAATTGTCTTGTTGGAAAAGAGTCTTCAACGAGCTTTTAATCACAATAGTTTATCAACAATGTGGCTCAGATTTGAATCAAGATAACGACGTTTATTGCCGTGAGTTTACCATTATGTCGACCAAGATACGCAAGGCACACCACAGTATAACGTCAAATTTATGATAATCGCGGAATGTGCGTGGCGAATAGCACGATTAAATAACTTATCCGACACATGTAGTTACAAGTATATTTGCGAGCGACACGCGTGAAATACTGCGTTGAGTGCGATTCACTGTATAATGCACATCGAAAGGTTTTACGACACAACGAACGCACGCAATCGTTTTACGCGGCGCCTGTGACGCCCGTTTGGCGAAGCAAACGTTAAAAGGGTTGTTGCACGCGCTTGTTACCGCAACGCGCCACGTTAATAATGCCATACGCCATACGATGTTCTCTCGCGCGGTGAAGTAATACGATTATCCCCGGACAATTACCAGAAAAACTTAGTCTCGTCTTGTGCAAAATAAACGTCCGAGCGTGTAGAAACGATGGCGTTGTTACGCCGTGCCGCGCCAGCCGCGCGAACTCGGTTTGCTTTACGACGAAAAAAGTAATCGAGGCGAGAGCGCCCCGATAGCGTTATTTACGGCGAGTCAGCAGATTTTAGCTGGATGCATGGCCTCTCCTGTCTCCTCCTATAAATCGAGGGCTTCTAAACGCGCTCACGCAGCAGAGATTTCGATTCGGTTCTCGAAAAAATTAAAAACCACAGAAATTGCGGCTCCGGTGATTGGAAGAATCGTTGCGACATGCGAAAACTTTATCACGAGTGCTTTATAACTTTGTAACAATTCTTGCAATCGAAACTCAAAATAAAAATCCGAATCAGTTTACAAAAACATTATATGATACAATACATTAAACTCAAATATATATTGTACAATACTATTATTATTATCAATGTTAGAGGGATGCCGTTATTAACTCTCAGCTGACACATTATATTGGATTCGATATTTTGCCACACATGGGTGTACGTCACCATTTTCATTGCGTATATCTCGGTATCTAACACACAATTTAAACAATTTTTTTTAATTGATACGTCAGAAGGTCAAGAAGGAGGCTAAATAAATGCGAAAATCGAGAAATTAAATATATTAGAAATATTCGAAAGAGAAGAGGTGAACGATTTATGAATGCCAAGAATTTTTGTAAAAATGCCCTGGTGTACGACACCCAGTGTGTCAGTTGAGTGTTAAAAGGTGACAATAGTTTTCCCGACCAAATTGATTTGTGTATACGTGTGATATTGATGTAATAGTAAACATCAACATATCTCTACAAACTACTACATCGATAACACACACATATGCACAAATTAGACAAAGTGTGTTTTCTCTTTTACTAAAGCTTCTAGCTTATTTATACAAATACAGTATTTTTCTTTCATTTTCTTTCTATCCTAAGCTAAAACTATGTTTGTTATATATATATATATATATATAATATAAAACTTTTACATAAAGCAAATGTATGCGTGTACGTGTGTGTGTGTTGTGAATGTGTTACGAGTCGACACTATGAATAAACAATAACAAAACTATAATTTTCCATTTTTTTGTTTTTCGTATGAAGTTGTCTTCCAACTATTGATTATATTTTAATTGTGAAAAATGATTTATAATTTTGTATAATTACACAAAAGATTACTTTATGTGAAAAATATTAATTATCCTATTTTAACGATTAAACATATGATATTTTTCATAGAAAATAATCTTTTTGTTAATTACACAGAATTATAAATCCTTTTCCACAATTAAAGTATAGATAATAATGCAGTTAAAAGGCAAAAATTTCATATAAAAAAAAACAAAAAAAAATTGAAAATTACAACTTTATTATCGATGTCTGATGTCGACTTGTGATAACATTTGCTTTACATAAAGTAATAAAAAAGTTTTATACTTTGTGCGTATAAAACAAGCATAGTTTCCACTTAGGATAACATGAAAAAACAGTACTGTGTTTTTAGAAATGAATTAAGAGCTTTAGTATAAAAGAAAACTTTGTCTCTGAAAATTTATGCGTGCGTTATTGATGTAATAGTTTGTAGAAATATGAAATATTGATGTTTACTACCGCATTAACCTTTAACTACACAGGCAGAGTACAAACGTACACAATTATGCAAATATTTGTTAAGAAAAAAATATCCTAAAGTTTACGTTATCGAAAATTAGAAACTTTTTTGGTTATATAGAACAAACTTTATTTCTGTTATATTCAATATATAATAAATGATTATCTTTCAACTTCAATGTTTAATTATTATACTAAACAAATTACAAACTTAATTATTATACTAAAAAAAATCTATTTTATAAACTTCATTTCAATTAAAACTCGAAATTTGGGGTACAAAACTACCCCGCGAGTGTAGTTGTGTAGGCCAGATTTGATCAGTGTAGTTAAGGGTTAATATTGCACGCACATATAGGTCAATTTATGCGATAAAACTAATGTCGCCAAGATCCATTTAACAATTATAAGAGTATCTTGATATACTTGATACTTGTTTTAAAAGGCACACACACACATACACATATATTCTCAATATGGTAATTTTTCAAAGTTATTTTTTTTAACTTTAACAAGCAAACTACTTACATGAACCTAGTTATATACTTCAGAGATTTTCGTGCTTCCATCATCGACCTACAGACAGCGCAAAATATTTTCTTCGACCAAACTACTTTTCACTTCCCGAGCAAACCACTTTCGAGGATACTTTCAAATATTTGGAATACTTTCAGTACGGTTCGCTTCTACGCTCCCACTCGTTCTTATTTTCGTATCAGCTCAAGTATATGCGGATATGGCAAAGTTAGCGTATAATTTTTATGTTTTAACAATTCACCACGCAAATAGCAAGCTATATACTGACAATTCTTATTCATAAGTTTTCAATTTTTCTATTCGATGATTTTATCGCATTGAAAGCTTCATCCATTCCAAAGAAAAGCTGAAGAAAATAGCTTTCTATATTCTCGCAAGAAATAGTAAATACATTTCCACTTCTCTTTTAGTTAAATTAAATTATAAATAAATAATATAAATATTCATAAATGTGCACATTACGTGTAATTAAATAATTTAATTACATCATACTTCATACTTTTATTCATTTGCATTGTTAAATTTTTTAATTTAAAATAAATTTGTAAATGTGCTCACAATAATTATTACTTTATAAGTTCAGTATTTCATATATTTCTGTAATACTAAAATAAATATTCAGAAAGAAGACAAAGCAAATATAAAAGTATTATGAATCTTTCTCATTATTCTTTGGCAAACTCTTATTTATTCGGAATAAGAAAATATGAAGTAAGTCTGTCAATGCAATAGGGGAAAGAGGGGCTATTCGTTGCAGTTTTTTTTCTTTTACGTCTCCTGAATCCTGTATTCGTTAAAAAAAAAAGTTGGACGGTTTGAAACTTTCGACGGGTTGAACCTTCCCCTTCACAATGCCATTATAGATAAAACACGGAAATGTACTTGCTTTGAACTACATATAAAAATGTCGACCAGTGCCAAATATTTCGAATAGCCCCAAGTTCGCGATAACTCGTAACCAGTCCGGGAATATTCTGAAATTTGTGTTTTAAGATGAAAAAATGTAAAAAA
>QKQZ01012932.1:0-15930 GCA_003595255.1 Solenopsis fugax
CTTATCTTTGGATTTCCGATTTTCGATTTCCGATACACAGTTTACTGTTCACTGTCTTCAAGGCACTAGTTCACTGTAGTTCACTGTATTTCTCTCTGCTTGACTCTAGATGTATCCATCTGAATCAACCTTTAGAGACGCCATTTTCCTTCAAAACCAAACATTGTCCAGACTCTGTCTTCAAGGGACACTAGTTCAGCTGGAACTTAAGCTAAGACTCCATGTATGCGGTAAGCCTGTGGCAAATGGTGCGGTGACCAATCAGGAATGTGCGTCATGCCGGAGCTTGCCACAGCCCAACTTGCGCCTGATTTTTGATTGGTCACCGCACCATTTGCCGCAAGCTCACCGCATACATGGAGTCTTAGCTTTATACTTCGCTTTAATAGTCTCGTTCGACTAAAAGCAAGGCCAGATCTGAGTCGAGTGGAATCAAGTGGAGAGAATGCATACGCAGTTTAAAAACCAGCACCCAAGATCTACTGATAAATTTCATCGTTTTTTAAAATCGATTTCGAGTGATTTGGAATGGCTATGAATTTAAAAGTGTTGACGTGGACAAAATAATATTTTTGATTACTCGGGACACATATACATATAATTTTATTCCTGTGTGTGACTTATGTGAATAAATTTTATTGATTTTATTGATATTTAATATCAAATTTTAGCAGATCTTAAAAAGAGAATAATTACAGGTTGTGCAACTTTAAATCAAAATAATATAATAGTTACGCGTAGTAATTTGTTAAAAAGAGCAGATGTTGCAGGAGGCAAGTAATTTGAAAATTTGTATCTACATAAATTACTTTTTTCTTTATTAATTTATGCTTTTTTATTAATAGATACACATGTGTACATAATACAATAATACATACGTATGTATGTATTTATGTTCTGTATATATTTTTAGCCAAAGCTTGTAAGTACAATTTTTACAAATAATGCAGCAATTTGATATTAAATATCAATAAAATATATTCATAAATTATATAATTTTTCTTTATTAATGTATATTTATAATAATTATAATATTATGCGTTTGTACATCAATAAAATCAATAAAACATTAATAAAAGTGATATTTTTGATAGTGTACTGAATTCGTTTTGGAAACCCATATAATATTATAGACAAAAAACTATATGGTGTTGTTTGAAAAATTCAAGATAACTTCGATTTTTTAATTAAAAAATTTGTTTTTAATTTTTTGTGCATGTTGTAACCTGCACAAAACAAATATAAATAACAAAGAATTTTCACCTTTCAAGCTTTTTTTAACTGTCGGAAGTGCCTAATCTAAAATATCGTGTAGACTGTTACGCTGAACACCCTGTATACAGAAGTATCTTTCATGATACTGAATATGAAATTAACTCTAGACCACACTTAGGTAAAATTTACCCAAATCATTTTTTAAATGCGCGCCATTCCGACAGGGTTGAAGAAGTCGGGATGTGGGGGTAAAAAACAATGTTCTCTACAACCTTTCATCATAAATCACGTGATTTCATGTGATACTACCATTCCAGCCATGTCGCACTGGGTAAAAAAATACCTATGTGTGGTAGAAATGTGAGTCGTGTGTGGTGAAATCGAAATCAAGATAAAGGATGACTCATAAAATCACCTAATCCAAAAACATTAAAATTCTCACATTTATTCCACTTATGAACGTCATTTTGGAGCCGCCACTTTCTTATTTAATTTTCAAAACTTTTTTTCAACATGTTGAATACAGTCAAACGTATGAAATGCTGTATTAAAAATAGTGGTTTTCTTAACTTTACATGAGACAAAATCAGGTTTCAATACCTAAACATATGTACGCGTAAAATTCGACAATCCGTCTAGTTCACTCAAAAAATAAATGTTTTTTTAGAGTGAAGCCATATGAGTTACTTTTTCCTTCAAAATATCACTCACATGTTCTTTCAGAAATCATACTTTACTTTTTTTATTTGCCTCTAAAAAAAACTGCAATATAAAAAAAGAAAATTGGTCATTTTTGAAAAAAAATATATAAGCTAATTTGCATTTCTGCAAATTTTTCATGTCCTTAAGATTTTTAAGTGTTACTACCCATTCATTCATCTTCCTTATTGTCTGGCGTATCGATAGAAAAAAAGAAGTTCTAAATTTCTGCGTTTAAGCCGAAATTATACAACAAAATAGACGGTTGAGTAAATTTTATCCAAGTATGGTAGATTCCGGTGGCAAATATAATATAATGTGGTAGTCTAAGATTAAAATTGACGAATTCAATATGAAATGAACTAATGAAAATTAAATCATGTTTGAATTTTAACACATAAAGTTATATTAGAGATTTTCCACATATCTCATATTAAATTATCTTATTAGTTATAGTCGACACAAAAATTTCTTTTGAGGGCCGAAAATCTTAACAACGTATAATACTTAATTTTGATTATAATAATTCCAGCACATATAGTCATAATGTGACAAAATAAGTAAAAATAATCCAGTAAGTAAAATAATCTTGCAACTTCAAGAACTTTAAAAATTTCTCAAAATTGTGTAATAAAGCAATTTGAAAACTGGATTTGTATAATTATAAAAAGGAGGAAATTCTCATCAGGCTATAGATAATCATTGCTGGTTTCAGGTATGTTTCTTTTTTTTCTTTTTTTCCTTTCTCTTTTCTCCGGTGCAATGTTTTCTCGATGTGAAATAATTGACGCGTTTCTCCATCATGGCAATTTCACGAAACGCTCATACATGTATAGATCCACACACACACGCAAACTACACACACACACTCACGCGCGCGCGCGCGCGCACACGCACACGCACACACACATACATGGAGGAAAGGTAGTGAGCATTAAATGCGTCCCTCCACAATGTGACAGACCGTCGTGTCGGCCGAGGACAGAAAGAGAAAAGGCGGAATTCACAAGCGGTTGAGTGTTCAAAATTAAGAATACATCATCATAACAACAACACAATGAATATATAAAAAGGAATCTTAGTTGTAATGCGAACTGCGAAGAGCATTTATTAATAACAAATCTAAACTCTATAAGTTGCGCACGCGTGTATGCGTGTGTGAATATCACCGCCACAAAGGAGTAGCGTAGTGGAGAGCCATGCTAGAGTGAGCGCAACAGCACGATGAATCGTGGAACAGATCCCTCATGCCCCTTTCCTCTCTTCTTTCCTCCATCCCCCTTTACCGCTGAGGTAACCGCTCATGATCTTCCTTTTCATCCTCATCTGTTTCTTTCTCTTTCGTTTTCAACCACCTCAGTCCTTCTATCCTTCTCGTTCTTCGCGCGGTCCTTTGCCGCGCCACTCATTCTTTTTCCTTCCTTTCCGCTTCGCGTTTTTCTCGCTCTTGCTCGTTCGTTCAACCTCCTTCTCTCCTTCCCACTCTCTGTTTTTCTTTCTCTTTATTTATCTATCTCTCTTCTTTTATCTTTCTGACCGGCTAACACATAGATGCCGTTCTTATACGCGCGCGCAAGGGACGGTCCGCCGTTGTAGGAGAGAGGACGAAAGCTTTGTCGGCGCCCGCGGCTGAGATCAAACACACCGGCCGTTTCCTCCTTTGCCCCGCGCCGTAACACGACCAAGGCTCTACCAACCGTTCGTTCGTTCCTCCGCTACGGTCTCTCTGTCGTAGTCTTCCTCCATCTTCTATCCTCTCATTCTCTCTTCCCTTTTCCTTCTAGTATCATCCAACAAACTGAGAGAGTCCAAGCAAAACCGATCGACGCTGGTTGGCCAGCAAGTTGCTCTCGCCGCGTTAGCTCGGGGCAAAACTGTATTATAACCTTCTCCGTATCCTGATCAGCGCGTCTCGGAGACCTCCGTGCATCTCACGGCCTCTTTCCGCTCTTTCTCAAATCGTCTCTCTCGTGATAAATATTTACCTCACCCTTTTGACGCCATTACCGTGTAATTGACGTGATCGCGCACATTTGCAATAGTCGGTCAGTCGTCGATCAATCGATCAACCGGCCAATCAACAACATTCCAATCTGCGTGACAATTTTTATCCTCAAATTTCTCTAATAAGTCATTCAGATGTTGCAGCATTCAGCTATCTATTTCTTCTCCTTTTATATAATTGAATAATTGAAATTGATGTAATCGAGTTTAATTTCCAATACATTTGAAATTTACATTTATTTGTCATGAAATTAGCTATAAAAATACATCTGAATTATCCCAAGCAGAATAAGTCATCACGACGTCAAAAAAATTACAAAATGACTATTACAAGTAATTTTTCAATCACTCATGATTTTTTAAAATATTATTTTGACGTTATTGTGATTCGTTGTTCTGCTTAAATATAATCAGCTTTGGTTCTTTTCGCTTTATCTGATGCACAGCTGATCACTGGAGATCAAAGCAGTTAGGCAAAGCTAGAGAGAAAGAGAGCAGCGATTGAGTTCTTGATGGTGGCACAAGACGCATCTGGAAATAGTTTATTATTAATAGATGACTCGAATTCAACACACGCAGACAGACAGAGAGAGAGAGAGAGAGAGAGAAGAAAAAGGGGAAGAGAAAAATAGAGTTTGTGCACGCTGCCGGTGTTATTTCGAGATTAGTCTGTACCCACGTTTTTAAGCCGTGCGTTTTATTTCCCCTTACCGTCGAACAGCGCGTCACGCGGGGCTCCCCCTTTCTCCGATTCCCTCTTGCCTCTACCCAGGCCACCATCCTGCTTCCTCCGATCCCCCTCGCAACCCCCGCTAACCGGCTGCCGTTTCCCTTTTGCCTCCGTCCTCTCCTTGCCGCACCCCGCCGCTCGCCATTCGCCCGACCTTCTCTGCCGCCTCTTAAAAACGAGACTTGCCGCCAACTTTCCGACAAAGGAATAAAGAAAAGAAACAACTAACTACGCTACTCGGCTGAGGATGGCACGGCAAACCGTACCGCAACGCGGCACAGCACGGCACGGCGCAGTGCACCGCAGCACGCCGCAGTGTAGCATGGTGGGTAGAGAGTCTTTCTGTATGGGGAGTATGAGGGGGATGCTTTGGGCCGACCGGCCAGTCGTTCAGTAGCGTCACCGTCCGGGGCTCTTCTTAACAAATAGAAAATTTTGTACAATGAAATTGCACCGTATTTACTCGACTTTCTTTCCCCTCCCTTCCCCCTTTTTCTGTTTTAAAAAATTTGTACTACGTTCGCAATAGGGATTCGCTGTTAGATCCATCTATACAACCCGTTTTAAAATGTAATAACTCTACAGGTATATCTTCTGATACATTGCAAATTTCGCGGTTTTATAATATATTTTTATAATATTACAATATTTTTATAATTTTACAATAAGAGGAAAGAAAATACATTGGATCAAAATATTTCAAATTTATAAACGTGTAATATATAAAGTAAACACTAGAAAAATGGATTTTAATTTAAAAAAATAGCTTTTGATGAATACAAATTGAAAAAGAAACAAAAATATACATTAATTATCGTTTTCACAGAATAAATTGTTGAAACAAAAAAATCTTTATAATCATAATATTTAAATATTTCTTTTCTTGGAAGTTTAAACAATATATGTATTAATCAAAGAAGTTATCTGTCAGTGAAATTAATTTTCTTCACTAAAATATGGAATGTACAAAAATATATTTCTTATGGAATGTATAAAAATATATTCTTTTCCGAATAAAGACTTATTTAAAAGATAATAAATGTAACACATATAACTATTTTCTCAATCTTTATCATTTTATTTTAGAAATATTTGTCACGCGAGGAGTTAATCATTGAAAAATCAATAAAAGTTACGCTTAAAAATTTGTTTAGTATTTTACTTACAATTATATACATTATGTTACTAAATATGAAGAAGGATGCACGAAGAACTATGTAAAAGTATAAAGGTGTTAGTATATATGTATCTCGCAACGTATAATATTTAATTTCGCGCGTACACAGTCAGAGCGAGACATTACATACAAAGAGGGCCTCGTGTTTTTGTCTAAGTTAATTGTTTCTCCTTTCTTTTTATTTTGAGCAAGCATGCTAACAGTAGCGCATAACACGTTAGTAGAACGTCCAGGGGAAGAAAGGTGGAGGTGGATGGATGAAAGATGGAAGGTATCGTATAGGTAATGTATAGGTAAAGATAGAAGGTATCCCTGAGGAAGTTTCGAGACTCCTTCTGCAGCGACGCCTATGTTTCTTCTGAAACACCGCTAGGAGATAATAGCGTGCGGGTACAGTCTCCAAAAAGAGTATCTCCGATTTGACACGGATGGACTTTCTGAGTAGTATTGCGTAGCACACTCAGGCGAACAGCTTTAGTGAAGCAGTGTAAATAAAAAATGTACAAAAAAAAGAACGCGAAATCGGAGTGCATTTCTCTAATTTGCCTGTCACCCTCTACTCCCTTTTCCTCTGTCTCCTTTTTTCTTCCACCCCCGTCTTTCATCTTCCTGTCTGATTCGTGATTCATTGAAGCGTCGAAACAACAGCGTTTATGAACGATGACATGCGTGTCACCGACATAAATATTGAAGTGATTTCAAAGACAAGAGCATCGATTCTTACAATAAAAATAGGCTGGAAGTTTAAGATTTCCTTCTTTCTTTTTAATAACATATGCGCGATTAAATTTTCCTATGCATAATTTTACATGCGCGGGAAGACGATTAGTGCTTATTTGGGCAAACGCGCAAATATTTGGACAAATGAGGGCAAAATAACGAATTTGATCTTTTGGTTATCGATCTTTAAGCATTGCCATTAAATTCGAGTGATTATTCTATAAGGCGTGATTATTATAATTCAAAACAATTTTTTAATCACGAAATAAATAGTAAGATATTTTATGTCAGAAACTACGAAAAATCATTTAACTTTATTTTTTTTATTTATCATCCCCATATTAGTCCATAGAATATCTTCAAATCTTCCACTAGGAAACCTTTTTTTAAAAAGATATTCTAAGAATATTCTTATGTTTTAATAGTTTTTATCTTAGAAATTTTAATAACATATACCAAGATTATTTCTAATGTAGAGTATAATATTATATGCATAATTTTCTTTTTACACAGTAATCATTATTTTTTGAATATTGTGCTATACAAGATTCTTGAATATCTAAAAAGTCAAATTTGAAAAACATTCCATAGAACATATACATAATGTTATTCAATTAAGAATATTCGAAGATAAATTACAGAAAAATTCACATTTATATAGCAATATTAGAATATTCATTTAAAAGTATTTTCATAGAAAGTCATAGTAGAACATACAGGAATATGGATATCTCCTCCGTGTGTTGGCTGGGATTGTAATTTGTAGAGTTAAGTGTTAGAAAATGTTAATTAATAATTTAAAGAGAACATTTATTAGTGTTGTACAAAGTAGAAGAGAAGGTATTATATTATATATGACTACTGTGAACATTACGGCTATCTCCTAGCCTCCATTATTATATAGACGAATTCTAACAATTGCTTAATTATTCGTTTAATAGCTCGCCCTTTTTTAATGGTGCTAATATGCCAATACACAAGAGTTATAAGGCATTTTTAGCACTTAATTACACATATTTATTCATTGTGTTTTTGAATTTGAGCGTATTATCACACAAATGTATGTATTGTACATTCGAGTGTTTTCTTGTTATTTAACTTTTTATTCGGCTATACATATTTTGAATTATGCAAAGTTAAATATGGAATAATACGGAATTTTGTTAATATGGTTTTCATAGTAAAATTTTTCATATCGAAATATTTTTTCGATAAATTGATTGATTGAATTATTGATTGATTGTATTCTAAAGGACGGTATTCAGAAACATTAAAGATATCATTTTATGTTGTTTAATGTTAAATGGGATAAAATAATATTTCTAATGGTATCTCTAAAATTTCTGAACGCAGGAAAATTCTAAACGATAATTAAAAATATATAATTTTGTAACAAAATATTATATTTTTTAAACTAAACCAATTTTTTTTTAATTATTTTTGGGATAACCATATTATCACCATTTTTTTTCTTTTACCGATTATGCAGTGCGTTACATCTTTATTATAAATCATGTCCTAAGTAATAAATATTTCATTACTTTGAACCTAGAATCCGTTAAACAACATTTTGATGAATATAATCATTCAAGTTTCAATATAAAATATTGATTATAAACAAAATTAATCAATAAAATGAGAATGGGTGCCATATTATCTTCTTTTCCTCTACTCATATAAAAATCTGTTTAAAGCTAAAAATAAGAAACCTTTAGCAATAATAATAAAAAATATAGTGTAATAATAAAAAAACTGTAATAATTAAAAAATGTAATATAGCTTATTATTATATATTAAAAAATATATTAAGTAAATTAATAAAGATCAAGAGACATGATAGTGTTTTGCGCTGAGAGAACATGCAGTACGAATCTATAGGTGAACTGGCGATTTGCAAGCACTCGAGAGATTATCGGATCTCAATAATGGTTGAACCAATTAAGCTCTCAGTAGTCAATCGATAGCTTAGGTTTGAATTATATAGGGGAAGAGGTGGGGTAAGACAGGGCAGTTAAGCTTTGAGAATGAATAAAAGCTAGGTTTTCATAATTAACGAGTCATCTTTATTTTTATATTAATCTTTGGACATTTGTCTTACATAATAATTATCATTAAAATAAAATTTTAAAGTATTATAGAATGTATTTAATAAAAACCAAAAAGAGGCATTTCTCCCCATCTTGCCCGTCGGATCGGGTAAGATAGGATCCTCTAGTTAATGTCTTTTTTCCAGTGATTTATACACCTTACCTGATTTTATTGCTTTGCAGATTATGATTTAGACTCTCGGAAGTTTTTCTTTTGTCAACCGGTGAATTATACAATAACAATAGTGGCGAGGTTAATAGACGTAAGTCGATATATCGATATCACTCAATAGTGCATATTATCGCCGTCTATGATTGGCTGTCCGATGAAAAATACTGCGCTGTGAATGGCTGGTCAATAACGATATAGGTACACACTCGTGCTGCACGCAGTTACATTACTCTGTTCTATCCCCTTCTTGCCCGCTGTCGTCTAATTCAAATGATACCAATAATATTCCAAACACTGTTTACAAAAGTAGAAAATAACACTCTTACCTTACAGCCCATTAAATTTTGTCTCAGAAACACATACATTCACAAGAAAATTACTCAAATTTAATACTAATATCACGCATGAAACAATGAGATAAAGTTACAAGGAAATCGCAAAAAAGTATAAATTATAATTTATCTCAATAACGCAGCTGTCTACTTCGCTGACTCGTAGGTAACTTTCAATGACCGAGGAGCCATATCTAACACATATGCTCGTTTGTGATTTCTACATTCGAATCGCGCGATACACACGGGATACCCCGTCTTCCCTACCTTCTCTTTCTTGTCCCACCTTCCCTTAATAATTATATATGAACACAAACAGTCACGTGTGATAGGTGATAGATTTAGGCGGAAGAACTTTGTTTCTATTCTTGATATTTATTGTCGTGATTAATAAATATTAATACAAGAATATTGATCAATGATTGTTACAGATAAATTATTATGATGTAATTTATACATAACAAATTTTAAAAAATTAAAATTGCATAAGCTGCGATTACTTTGACGCTTATAGCTTATAAACATTCTTTATCTTGTTTAATATTCGATTAAAAAACAAAGATAACATGATGCTTAAAGCATCAAAGCATCAAAGCAAACGCAGCTATACAGATATCTATGTTGTAACCCGAATAGCAATTAGATCTGACTATCACATTCAATTAAAACTGGTACATGACGCGACATAAAAGCTCCAAATTTTACAATTAACACAGGCAAGCTTTAAAAAATCATCAAATCGGCGTCAACTTTGAACAGAAGAAACACATGGTGTTGCATAATTTCCATTAAAATCAAAACGTAGCAAAAACGCCTATGTTCTTTTCCCAATCTATAATTTTCGATGCGCAGCGCGAAGATAGTCAAAAATCGATTCATAGCAGCGAAAATGTGATATTGAACACGCATAATTGAACACCCATAAATTGGTGAGTTCAGTGAACCCAATGATATCAGTTTTTTAAAGGCAGATTTGATGTATTAAAATTCTGTTTAAAAATGAGTTTGGTTACTGCCAGTAAAAGTAATGCAGTTGGCAGAAGTGAAAATTACTAACGTTTCGTTTCTCTTCCACCAGTAAAACCTGTAGACAATCGAAATGATTTGAAATAATTCGAAATGTCAGAAAGATGATTTTTAAGTTTAAAATTACGGACATTTTAAGTTACCGCAAACTTGCAGTAACACTACACAAATCTTTCGCAGCTTCCATGCAATATTACAATGTTTCAATGTAAGATTTATGCAATGTTTCTGCAATCTTTCAGTGCTGTATGAGTTGGTATGATTCTAACTTTCACTTTTTAAAACAAATGTTATACTAATAATTAATACTATTAAAATGTTATTATTATTAAAATATGGTTTATTATAATAAAGTGATACCATTATAACTCCTTTCACAATTATAATTCCTTTCATACTGGTATAATATATTCTACATTTATTGCTTTATCGAGTAATTTTAAATAAACCAATTGTTACTTCGTTTATCATGTAGACAAATATATTAGTTTGTATAAATGTCTCCATTACTTTAAATATTTGACACACAAAAAACCAATTACATATATAATTTTAAATATAAAAATTATATAGATATACGACCGTATGTATTCAACAAATTAATTAAGAAGCCGAAACGGTCATAACAAAATCTTCTGAAATAATATTTTTATATGTTTCAACTTATTTTGAACTGCGCGCTGTTATTTTCGGTTTCAAACACAGTTCTTCTAAATTAAAACATAATTAAATTGAAAATTAATTTAATAATAGTGATGCTAACTTGCATCTCTAAAATCCTCCCATCCCGAAGAAAGTGAAAAATATATTGTGAAAAATATTATCTCGACCAGGTAATAAAAATTATCTTCCTAACGTTTCTGACTATTTGAGACAAATGTAGAATATATTATACAAGTATCAAAAGAAGTATAATCGTGCTCATAATAGTATCACTTTATTATAATAATCCATATTTTAATAATACAAATCATTAATATAATATTTATTATATAAAGTAAAGTTAGAATTATAACAATCCAGCAGAAAGATTGAAGGAACATTGCATAAATCTTGTGAAATGTCCGCAATTTTAAACCTGAAAATCATCTTTCTGACATTTCGGACTATTTGGGATCGTCTACTAGTTTTACTAGTAGAAAAAACGAAAAGTAATGCCAGTAATTTTCACTTCTATCAACTGCACTGTTTATACTGGCAGTAATCAAACCCACTTTCAAATAGACTGTAAAAGATAACGAAAGTCAATTGTCGCTCAATAATAGGACCGATTGGAGCAACGAAATTCGCGTTAATTTTTGAGATTGACATCAAATATCGGCGTCGTTTCTTCTTGCATCGAAAGATCGCGGAGAAACCACCTGAAATTGGTCATTGTCATTAAGCTTGCCACATGCTATTTGTAATTAATTAAGAAGTTTCGTTCTATATCACACATAATGTGCATAATGTTTATTCTTGTTCAACAAGAATAAATTGATATGTCATACGCATCATGCATAGATTGGAAAGCCCAATAAGAATAATTAAAAGAACATCGAATTAATTAAATTACATTATACTTTTGAAATATCATGGCTTTATAAAATTTTTTGCAATTTGCGAATTAAATTAACCATTTTAATCCATGAAATGAGATTGAAATTATGGGATTTCTATTTTTTTCAATCCAGAAAAGTTGGCCATATATTCCATTTTAATCCATGAAACAGGATTAAAATTAAATAATTTTTATTTTTTCAACCTAAAAGGAGTTTTCGCGACTCATCCAATCCATTTTAATCCATAACATAGGATTGAAATGACTTAATTGCTGTCTTTTAATCCAAAATCTATTCAAATGAATTAAAATGGATTACAAATTTTCAATCCATTTCCGTTTACTGGGTTGTTAAGTTATGCGATGTATAATACATATGTATATGAAACCGAATGGTATCATACTTAGCATTATACAATAGGATACCTATGATACCTATATGATACGTTGTCAAGTCTGCCAGAAGTCAAAATGCCCTGTAGTAAATGTCGACTATTGTGCATTGGCATATTAGAACATTGCATAACGGTGAGTTACTATAAACAATTCCACAAGTAATCACTAGAATTTGTCACCTGATAACGGATTAATCTAAATATCTACAAAGGTCACATAATACCACCTCTAAATACGAGGAAAACGAAATTTTAAAAATTTGCTGCGTATGTGGTGTGCGTCCGTAATTGTGTGGATAGAGTACTGTTACAGTTCTGGGTCGTGCAAACGGGGCTTTATTCCGCGAGATTCTTGAGAAAGACAGCAGTGCTGGCAAACGGGTATGCAAAGGAGAAAGAGATAATAAGAGAAGAGAAGAGAGTAGGTAGAGGTTGTAGAGCCGCCGCGCCTCCTACCTTCGGGGTCCACGTATCCTCGGTTCGGCACTGGACAACGACGAACCGATGAATACAGGCTGCCAAGCTGGCTGCCTGGCTGGTATGATGATGGCTGCTGCAACGATGGTGCCGTACCGACAGTGATGGTGTGGTAGTGGTGGTATGGCGCGCGGGTAGGTAGGGGAATTACGGGGAACGTGTTTTTAGACGAGGACGAGCGCCCGTAGTCGTGTCCAAGCCGCGAGACGGGCGGGTTTATACCTGCGTGGAGAAAGAGGAGGTGGTGGAGGAGGTGGAGGAGGGGTGGAGGAGGTGGAGGAGATTTTCCGTACCTCGTGTCCGCGCTTTGCTTTGCCTCAATACGCGAGCGGCAAAAACACACGATTCTTCCGGCAGTGTCGCGCGACGTTTCCGAGCGAGTGCTGTGAAGGCTGTTTGTTCATCTTCTCTCACGCGTATACATCTATCCGTCGGATGTACGATACGCTCCAAGACGAGCACGTGTATACAGTGTGCGTCTGCGACGGTGACGACGGCAACGGTGGCGACCTTATGTACTCACTCGTAATTTTGATGGTCCGTACGTAAGGGTGATCCGAGTGCACGCATATAATTTACGTGGACCTCGTATGATTTACGGATTGTTGCCGGCTGGCAATCGAGCGCAGGGTGCGGAGAGGATCTTGCGGGGAGCTGCGCATAACCGGAAATACCGAAGGGAGAGCGCACGGATATCTCATATATGCATCCAGAGCGGCGTGTCGGAGGAAGAACAAAGTGTGCCGCTTATTCGAGAACGGGGAGTTAAAGTGTAGAGAGATCACAGCGATCAACCACATACACGCACGCACGCAACACGCACGCATGAAGGTCCCATGGCTACCGGATTGGTAAAGTGGTGGCGAGCAAGGTTCCTCGCTGGCTACAGACCCTTTTCTGGTAATGATCATTCCTTCTTTTCAAGACACACGCTACTATATTGAGATACTTATTAGTTATAATCAAATTGATCATGAAAAAGGAAAAAATCGAATAATATTAATTTAAGTTTCCGCTCTAGTATCTACTAATAATTCTCAAATTTTTTTATTTTAACGAGCTAATTACAGTAAACATAAATGATGTAAGGTCTTATATGTACTTACGAGTGAGTACATCTTGCACATCTTATTAGCGTTATTTCAGATATCCAAAAATTATTTACATGTTTCTTTCTATAGAAAAGAAATAATATTGAATAAATATATTCTTATCATTTAACTAGATTTAATCCTTTCCTGATTGTAACGAACAATGTAGTTTATTAACATAATGATCTTTTTGCGAACCTTGTGCAGTATTTTTTTCCAAATTATTTTTTTCCTAATTTACAGATTTTATAATAATTTTGGTGCAAGAACAAGAAACAATTTTTTCATATATTTTAGGACGTTGAGTTCGAATCTATCGTCAAAAATTCCATCAAGATACATATTATGGAATTATTTGGGGAGGGGGTGGATTTCGATCAGAATTATTCCGTTTTCCCTAGAAAACAATAAAAGAAAACATTTAAGGAATAATTGAATAATGCCAGTCGGAATTGATTCCGAATAATTTCATAATACGAGGGCTATTTGAAAAGTTTCCGGCCTTTTTAAGAAAAACACATATTTCGAAGCAAAACAAAATTTATTTCTTGACGTAGTCTTCCTGCAACTCGATACATTTGGTCCAACGTAAAAAAAAATAAAAAAAGGGTAGGCTTCACCGTATACAGAGTCTAACTCATCTTTTATTTCCTGAGTCTTTTTCCCTTTCAAATGAAGGAATTTCACTGCGCGATACTCAATTTTCTCCATTGTTGACAGACAATGTCAGCTGACAACTTTGGAAGAGTTGCCATAGACAAAGTAATGATCAGAATGACTTCAAATTTTTACGGTTTACATATGTCAAGGCGATCTTTCGGACGGCAAAAGAAATTTTTTTCTACAGTTACTTTATGTCGATGAGGCCGGAAACTTTTCAAATGACCCACGTATATGCCCAGGTTAAATTTTGAAGTATATTGATATCACTGTTTAACTGATAGTGATATTATAATATCGTCATTTATTTAAAAAAGTATTAAAAAAGTATTGTGCGCAGCGTGTGGAACAACTGAATTGTTGTTTTACGCGCTGCGCACAATAAATGGAATAGAGAACAGGGAACAGAATAAGGAACTGTTTAATTAGTTAATTAAAGAAGAAAAACATGTTCCTTATTCAATATATTGAACTGTTCCTTATTCTCTATTCCTTATTCCATTTATTGTGCGCAGCCCCTTTGTTTATATTATGGCGTAAGTGACTTCTGTCGGGAGCGTTCCGTTTGATCACATTGCAATTGACCACAGCCACTCACAGCACAATTTTTTTTCTTAGAACAACCAATCAGAATATTTTATATTAAATTAGCCAATTAGCGACATGGGCAGTTGGGTGACACCCGATGTAAAGTTCTCGTTTTTTCCAGCAGAATCGAATAAGTGCTTTTTTTTATATATCAGATTCGTCAAAGTCTTTTCCTATTTTATGCAAAAAGAAAAAAAATATTTTTTCATGAAAACCACTTTTATTTTAATCATTAATATAGTCTCCGTTTTGTCTAATGACCTCCTGCCATCTACAAGTTTCCGTCTATGAAGAAGACACTAATTTTGGACTTAAAGAAACGTTCCAACTTTCTGCACTTTGTCCGCTGAATCGAATTTTTTCCCATTAAGAAAATTTTGTAAGAGTCTGAAAAAATGATAGTCGAATAGCGAGATCAAGGGATGTAGATGTTCGAGAAGTTCTCAATTAAGTTCTCCGATTTTTCTCAGCACGAATGCACTTCCATGGGGGCAAGCGTTGTTCTGCTAGAAGACGATACCTTTACGATTAATAAGTTGATGCGGAGTTCCTTAAATTTTGTTTGAACTCTTTCCAACTGCTGACAATAAAGATCCGTATTAATTGTTTGGTTTCTTGGTAAGAGCTCATAGTGGACAATTCCGCGCATATCCCACCATACACTTAAATAAATAAATAAATATAAATAAATTTTTCAAACCAAAATTGGCATGACCTGACGGTAATTATATCTTGTTCGAAAGCCTCACATAAATTTCGATGAGACGCGTTTGTGCCCCATTTAAATTCGTACAACAAAATTGGCCTAATTTACTACTTTGAAAACTCCATTTTGCAATTTTATTGCTAACTCACAATAGTTCATAGACACTGTCCGTTTGCAACAGTTTGTGCGGCGAGGTTAAATGAATTAAAAACAATCGCGTTTTCCCTTCCTTCTAATGGATTACATTGAATACCCAGAAAACATGCAAGTCTAAAAGACATCCAAAAGACGTCTTAAAAGAGACGTCTTTA
>QKQZ01012934.1:0-15050 GCA_003595255.1 Solenopsis fugax
ATACGTGTCGATTATTTTTCATCGCCCTAGAAGTGTGCAAAGTTTCATCAAAATCGAAGAGTGGCACTTGGGTAGGTTTACTTGTTAGTATAGTCGAAACATTTATTGTTAATACATTCTTTCAAGAAAATACTTTTCAATTTTTAATCAAGACCCAGTAATTGCTCGGAACCGACCGATATTTTAGTAATTTGCAAATAAAAACCGATTTTTTAAATTATTTTTCGGTCTTAAGTGCATCCGGTTGACATATATTAAGTTGTTTTGAAATACAAATACCTCCGATTACACATCTGCAAACAGTAGTATAAAATTATAATATGATAGAGTTTACATAATTTGAAAACAAATTCTGCATTAACAATATGTTTAATTATAGTAAAGTATATTTGATGTAACATTTACTCTTCGAATTTTTTTATAATCTTAAGTTTACTACTTTTAATTTGGCTTTTGTATTTAGTTTCAAATTATTTATTTATTTATTTTTAGTATTTTTTAACACATTTATTAAATAAGGAAAATTAATTTTTCTAACAGAAAAAAATTAAAATCTTATAGTTTAAGGGGTTACATACACTTAGAGGCACCAAAAATAGCCCTATATTCATGAATTTTTTCTCCAAACGTATTAGAGGTAGCAAATCAGGATTTGTGCTAATGTTTTATATATAGTTTTGTTAATAAAATATAATATTTTTATTAAAAAATATAAAAAAATTAAAGAGATATCGCCTTTGACATTAGGTATGTTAGCTACTGTAGCTGTTCGCGGTACCAGCTGTAGAATCTATACGGTTTATCCGAAACACAAAAATGAATTATATTCTTAAAATATATAGTTAAGTCTAGTTTTTGTTGTAGCCGATTTTTAAAATTCGTGTTTATTGCAAAATGGCGCTTATTTTAATTCAGAAGTCCGAATTATCGCCTAAAATTAAATCGGTTTTTTGGCTATTAACCCTTACACACCGATCATGTAAAGTACGTAAATACATTTTCGAGTCTGGGAGACTTTTTCAACTTTGAGAAGCTGTAACTTTGATTTCAATCAATATTTTTCAACAATTTTTTTTGAAATGAAAGTTTAGAATTTCAGAAATGTGACTGTACAATCGACATTGCCGAAAAATAATTTATTGTGAAGTTATGAAGGAAAAACCATTAAGCAAAAATGAAAAATTGTTCAAAAATCCACTTTTCTTTTAAAAAATCATATCTTTGCAACAAAAAACTTTTAAGAATTTTAAAATACGGCGTTTTAAAGCTAAAGAGTCATACTTTCAAAAAAAATTTGGCATTGTCATTCCTTTTAAAAAGTATAATTATGTAACAAGGAGAATATGAGGTATTTTTGGGTATCTAAAAATCCACTTAAAAAAAAAATCATATCTTTGCAACAAAAAATTTTTAAGGACTTTACAATACGGCGTTTTAAAGCTAAAGAGTCATACTTAAAAAAAAAAGTATGTCATTGTCATTTCTATTAAAAAATGTACTTATGTAACAAGGCGAATATGAGGTATTTTTGATTAACTCGTGTCTAAAATTGAAAATTGATGTGTTTCATGATATATTTCGGAAAAGCTCTCTTTTCTACAGCATTTTATAATATTCTAACTTTAAACAGAGTATATGCGAGTAACATCCGCGAACCGACCTGTTCGAACGTATTTTGTCCAGCTTTTTTATGTAAAATATTCACAAAAAAAGTTTCACTTACACACAATGTTAGTCCCACAGACCCCAACAAAACTTTGCTGCCGTACCGTTCGAATTCTAGTTGACCAATAAAGTTGATCAACCAAAGAGGGGATTTCAAATTTTTTTATCCCCTGGTCCGAACCTCCTATCTCATTCCGTCTTTACACAGCAAGCGTTCGAAACATCATATGGGATCTCTCCGGCCCATTCGTGTGTTTAAGGGTTAAAAAACTAAGATCTAAAAAAACTCTTACGACAAAAAGACTGCATATTTTCATGCTGAATAAATAGAAAAAAATCCCAATCCGATATATCCATTCATTTTCGAAATATTTTTGGTATCGATTTAAAAAACACGATTTCGAGAAAGACGCGTTTAAAGTTTTTAGTTTACCTCGGCGGAACACCTGTCTCTTTAAAACGCTATAACTTTTTTATTTTTGTACATTTCGAGTTGAAACTTTAGGAAAACATTTTTAAGATACCATACTATAAGAAAATGCAAAAATTGTAAAATCGATTTTTTTTATCCTGCACCTAGGTGTATGTAACCTCTTAAATTACATGAACTCTATAATATTACTTTAAACTACTGTTTGCAGATGTGTAATCGGAAGTAATTGTATTTAAAAACAATTTAATATATGTCAACCGGATGCACTTAAGATCGAAAAATAATTAAAAAATTGGTTTTTATTTTTTTCGACACGTTTCACAAATTGAAAAATCTGAAAAAATATAATATCATATATAATATGACATATAACTTATCCACTAAATTTTTAAAAATGGCCAATTTTTTAGATCAAAAGAAAATGCGATTTCGAAAATTCTAGATTTTTTTAAAAACAGAATTTTCAGCAAAGAACGACAAAAAAAAACTATACATATATGGATACCCTTTATAATCATGAATTTTTTTGTAAAAGTTAATTTAGATTTAGCAGAGAAAAAAAATATTAATGAAAAGTCACATTTCTTGCGATATCTCGAAATTGTGGAGGTCTTTTGAGATGAAACTTGACAAAAAAAAATTTTCTTTTATCTGGGTGGATATTTTGCCCTATATAACGATTAATTACGCACTGGATCCAATCACTCTTCTTATTATGTTATACCCTTTAAACAAATATCATGTGCCGCGCGTGAAATCTGTAATAAATAAATATTAAGTTCATAAAATATAATGTAGAGCATATTACAAGATATATTAAGTTATTTAATTTCTTCAATTTAACAATACATAAATAGCCCAAATAGCATAAAATATTCATAAAAAATTTACAAAATATTTATAATTATTTAAAATTTTCATAAATATTTATGAAATTTAATAAATTTTTTGCTATCTTAAATTACAGAGACCATAAAGATTTATTATTAATATCATAAAAATATTTATAAAGTATGTATAAAATTTCATTTAACAGTATTCTTTATTATAAAGTATTTCTTTATTATAATTTAAGTATAATATATTCATTAATATTTCAAACACAGTACAGTTAAAAATATACATCTAAAATTACAATATAATACACTTAATATGATTAAACATAATGCAATTTTTTCAGATAATCTGCATATAAAATTATTAAATTTGAGTTTAAAATAATCGTTTATGTAATATTTTATGCTTTATTCTGCATATTTTATTCTGTATATCCTGATGAAGATGTGGGAATGTATTTTTTCTTTTACATATATTAAATTTTAACTTAAAAAAAGTTAATCAATAAAAGTTTATGGGTTATAACAATAATTGGTCGTAATTAAAAGTTAAATCGTTTAAAATTGACTCAATTAAGTTGAAAGTTAACAACTTTTTAACTTTGGTGTTTAAATTTTACCTTTTCAAACTATAAACTAATTAATTATTAATCAGTCTTGTTTATTTCATTTAAAATATAAAATGTTAAAATGAAAGTACTATTAATAAATCAGATATTTTATATTTCATATTAAAATATATTAAATAAACTAGAGAGAATTTTTCGTATAATTTTTTAGAATTTCTATATAATTTTATAACTTTCTCAAATTTTTTATACGAATAGAATTACTTTTCGGAAATAGTCGGAAAGTCTACACCTTTTCTCAGAATTTTTCAAACATGTTAATTATGAAATGTTCTAAGATTTCTAAGATCTTTTTGTTCCATAATTTCTGATAAAACGTTTCTTATAAAATCTGAAAAAGTTAAAAGTATTTTATTTCAAATTATGAGATAAGAAATCTCATAATATTTTAAAATTCACATGTATAAAGAATTCTAAGAGAATTAGACTTTCCAAGTATTTCTGAAAATGTTCGAATTCATGTAAAAATTATGAGAAAAATTTTCATCAGGATATATAGAATAAAATATACACAAGCATAAAATCATTCATAAACAATTATGATTGTTCATATTCTACTTTAATAATTTTATATATGTAGAATATCTAAGAGAATCTTATTATGTGTAATTATATCGTAGTTTCAGGTGTATTGTGTTTAAAATATTAAGAAATATATCATTCATGCGCATGAACGCATGACAGTGTTTCGCATTCTGAATTTGATTGCGCGTTTTTAAATTCATCGGGAAAAAATATGTCGCAACCTCAGTGCTCTCGACTGTATGTACATACATACATCGATACACGTATATTTTCGCGAACGACACTTCGCTGTACTTTTTTTTGTAGCTGAGCGATATATATTAAATATATAATATATATAGAGGAGAAGAGGGTATTATGGCTATTGTGGACATTATGCCTACCACCATTATCTCCAATGGTGGTAGCCATAATGTCCACAGTAGCCATAATACCCTCTTCTTCTCTACATATCTGTGAATGTATATACAGGGTATTCCAAAACTCATGATAAATATTTTAATGACAGATTCTTTGGAAGATTTTATGATGAAAATTCTAATACCAAAATGTCGAGACTATAATAATTTTCAAATGGGAAGAGTTTAAAGATTACGAATGACAGGGCTAGAATTTCGCGCGCTCAGGGATGGCAATATGTTCCCCTGAACCGAATGCCTCTTACAATAATAAAATTCTTGTAACAATACGCATTGAGAGTTTTATTAAGAAACTAATTCTGTTTATCTATATTAAATTTAATATAAAATCAGATAAATATAATAATATTTGCACATAATAATTTAATAATTATGTCGATATTAATGTGTTAAATATCAAATTGTCAAAATGTTAATCATTGTCGTTTATTTGGTTCATACGATAAAAGCCTTTATGTGAGATCGACCTATAAAGGCATTTTTTTATCATTACTAGAGAGTGGATGTAGACAGAATATGCACGTATCGATTACATTAACCTGCGAAAATAGGCATTTTTTCCTATGGATAAATGAGACTAATTGTAAGTGATTTTTATAAACAATTTTGCATGCTGAACACGAATTCGTTGCCAAAATTTGGCTATCACGTTAACAATATTACAATATTTACCATTAAAAAACGACGATTTTGAGGATTTTCATGGTGTTATAGTATCCGCAGCAAAGTCGTCGTTTTTTACCTCTTTGACGTCATTTTTTTTTAAATTGTACCGTGATAGCCAAATTTTGGCAACGAATTCGTGTTCAGCATGCAAAATTGTACATAAAAATCACTTAGAATTAGTCTCATTTATCCGCTGGAAAAAATGCCTATTTTCGCAGATTAATGTAATCGATATGTGCATATTCTATCTACATTAATATCGAATCTCTAGTAATAATAAAAAAAATGTCTTTATAGGTCGATCTCACATGGACTTATATAAATCAAATAAACGATAATGATTGACATTTTGACAATTTTGATATTTGACACATAAAATTCGACATAATTATTAAACTATTATGTGCAAATATTATTTATCTGATTTATATTAAATTTATTAAAGATAAAGAGAATTAGTTTCTTCATAAAACTCTCATTGCGTATTTTTACAATAATTTTATTATTATAAAGGCATTTAGTTCAGGGGAACACATTGCCATCCCTGAGCGCGCGAAATTCTGGCCCTGTCTTTCGTAATCTTTAAACTCTTCCCATTTGAAAATTATTATAGTCTCGACATTTTGGTATTGGAATTTTCGTCTTAAAATCTTTCAAAGAATCTGTCATTAAAATTATTCTCGTGAGTATTGGGTCGTTCAGAGGAGTCAGCACGTACGTATTTCTCATGAAAAATTGAATCGAAAATGTTAATAGCAAAATGTTGTGAGGTTAATAGTTTTTAAATGGTGAGCGTTTGAAAATGTCCAACTACTAAGCGTGATGTTCGCGCCGTCAAGTGTGGCGCAACTAAGCAGCCGGCCAAGCGCTTTGACGGATACCGTTAAACTGTACGGTGCCAAACAAGTATTGTAAAGGTTCCGTGAAATCTCTATTAACATCTCCTGGGTATGTATTCTGTACACGCTTTTTGATCTTAACGATAGTTGTCGGTGTCGTTGCGCAGATATTTTACATGGCAAAAAAGTTGCGCAACGCCGACAACTATCGTTAAGAACAAAAAGCATGTACAGAATACATACCCTGCTGTAACCTTGAATTTAGTTTAATTGACAAGAAGTAATGTCAATTGCAAATTCGATAAAACATCACTTATACGAGTAAAAAATATGTTTTTAAAATATATTTTGTGCAAACAAATAAATTAATAAATGAAATGAATATTAATTAAGTTATCTGATCAAATAATATTAAAAGCTTCGGTAAAACTACATATTAGAGGAGCAGCCTCTGACGACCTTGGCCTTGACATATGTTATCAAGGAAAGGGTCCTGAGTGACTTACAAAAGGTTTTAAGTAATGCTCACTCCTTGTTAAAAAAATATTTACGAATGAAGTTTTGCGACTTTCCACGCAAAGCGAGGTCCACCCCACCGTGGAAAGTCGCAAACCCATGTGGAACAGTACATCTGTAGATCTCATTTCGCTCGCGAGGCAGGGGGGTGGACCTCGCTTTGTGACCATTTACTACAAGCGTGGAAAGTCTGTAAATAGGAAGATATGCGTTGTTTTGATTTCGTTAGTGATTGACTTTCCACGCGAAGCGAAGTCCACTCCACCCTCCCCCCTGCCTCGCAAGCGAAACTAGGTCTACAGATGTACTGTTCCACATGGGTTTGCGACTTTCCACAGTGGGGTGGACCTCGCTTTGCGTGGAAAGTCGCAATTCCATATGGAACAGAACATCTGTAAACCTCGTTTCGCTCGCGTGGCAGGGGGGAGGGTGGGGTTTTACGCTTCGCGTAGAAAATCGCAAAACTTTATTCGTAAATATTTTTTTAATAAGGAGTGAGCATTATTTAAAACCTTTTGTAAGTCACTCAGGACTCTTTCTTTGATAACATATATCAAAGTCAAAGTCAGAGATAGCTCTCCTAATAGGTAGTTTTACCAAAGCTTCAGTCGATAAACATTTCCAAAAATTCTTTGTCAAAAGTTCTATCAAAAACAATATTAGAAAAAAAATTGCATTTTAATATAAATAAATATTTCATATTTAGGAAATAAAATGAACGAAAGTCCAAATTACAATATGAGAGAGAAGGAGAGGAATACAGTGAAGAAATCAAGGTAAGCAAATAATAAGCTATATGTATTGTTACTACAAATTACTTTAAAAATTTTTAATATGTATTTTAAATATGTAAATTTAAATAATGTTTTAAAAATTTTAGAGTAGATGTTTGAAATGGCCACCATCCATTTCAACACAAAGTTAAGCACATGTAATGAAATTCTCTCTCGATCGTGTATCATTTCAAGCGTGATAGTCGCAAGCACTTTATCAATTCGATCACTCATTGACAGTATTTACGGGCATACGATACACATATTCTTTTATTGTTCCCCGTAAGAAAAAAACTTTGTTAAAAAAAATTTAAAACAAATAAATGAAGTTTGGGCTCATGTGAATAACAATTCAAAATTAAGAAAAGTAACGGGCTTGAAAGCTGCGCTGGGTGTTATATGCAAGAAACAAACATAAATAAATTTAAAAAGAAAAACAAACGTCTATGATATTAAATCTGGTGACCCCGTTGGTTACGCTCGAGGATCTCCGCAGTCAACCCACATTCCAAGATATTTTTGGTTTGAAATTTACCGTATGCGCCTTGCATTGTGTAAAAAAAAAGAAAAAAAGATAGAATGATCAAGACAGAACTTTATTAGATGTGCTCAACTATGCGTTGAAATATATGGTGGCCATTTCGAACACTTATCGTAAAATTTATTGAAACATTATTTAAAATGTATTTCAAAATTTGAAATATAATTTATAGTAACAATATACTTATATCTTATTATTTCGTTACTTTGATTTCTTCAATGTATTCCTCTTTTTTTTTCTCATATCATAATTTGGAATTTTATTTTATTTTCTAAATATGTAATATTTATTTACATTAAATGCAAGTTTTAAATGTATATTGTTTGTGCTAGAACTTTTTATAAAGATAATAATTATATAATATGAACTACAAGCAAATGAATTACAAGCAAATTAATTGATCTTGTAAATTACATGAAAATTAAGGATTTAGTCTCCTAATAAAGTATTACACAAAATGTTTCAACTATACTTAATTTTCATCAGTTTTACATAAACTATTCTGCAAGTATAATAACAATATTTTAATCCACATAATTGAATATCAATTTTGAGCTGTTATTAATTCTGTCAAGTATTCTTTTTACTTATATAAATTTTATTGATTCCCCTTAGGGTTACAGATCCTTACTTCCTATGTGTACAGTCTTACACTCTAACTTAGGCTACCCTTCCTTACATACCAAATCGCTGCTTCTTAACCTAGCTTATCCTATATCCTAGCCTATCTACTCTACACACACACACACACACACACACACACACACACACACACACACACACACACACACACACACACACACACACACACACACACACACACACACACACACACACACACACACACACACACACACACACACACACACACACACACACACACACACACACACACACACACACACACACACACACACACACACACACACACACACACACACACACACACACACACACACACACACACACACACACACACACACACACACACACACACACACACACACACACACACACACACACACACACACACACACACACACACACACACACACACACACACACACACACACACACACACACACACACACACACACACACACACACACACACACACACACACACACACACACACACACACACACACACACACACACACACACACACACACACACACACACACACACACACACACACACACACACACACACACACACACACACACACACACACACACACACACACACACACACGCGCGCGCACGCACCACACGCCGCTACCCTATCTACCCTACCGGGACCTCCGCTTCCGGTTCCTCTCGGGAGTCTTTCTCTCGCATTCCCTCTTCCACTCTCTCATTCGCTCGGTCACTCATCCAAGCATTCTTTTCCTTCCCCTCTCCTCCCTTCACCCCTCTCAACTCTTCCAATTTCCTCAGCCATTCCTCCCCTTCTCCATTCTCTCCCAACACCATTCCCCTCATCTCCTGCCAACCCCTTCCTTCCTCCCAACTGACATATTCTTCCCAGACGTGCTCCCACGTTTCATTCACCCCCCCTACATACCCTACATTTCCTCTGCTCCTCCTTCTCCCAATACCTGTTACCCCTCATTCCATTTCCCAATCTAAATCTAGCTATTCTCTGCCACCTGCTCCCCCAACCCTTTTTCAAATACCCCGGAACTCCCTCACCCTTAATCCACTTATATTCTTTATTAAATTTCGACTTCGATATTTTATCCCATCTTTCCTCTCTTTGCCTTTCCTTCTCCCTCCTCATTAAACCCTCTACATCCGCCCCTTCAACCTCCCTTTCGTACCAATTCACCCCTCTCTGCTCCCAGAAACTTCTCCTTTCCTCCTCCCATTCCGAGACCTTTTTCTTCCCTTTACCTCTTATTTTCAATTCCTCCCTAGCCAGCTCGCTTCCTCTTCCCTCCTCCAATCTTTTTTCGAATCTTATTGCCCTTTTTCCCGCCCTTTTCCTTAGCTTTCCCCTTTGCAGTTTCTCTCTAATCATATACCCCGGCGTACCCCACTCCACCCCCAGCACCCACCTCAAATATTTCTCCTGCAACCTCTCTACTGTCTCCCTCTCTTTCCATCCCCATACTTCCATCCCATATCCAATTACTGGCTAAACCAGTGCATCAAATAGCCAGCACAATTTGCCCCAATCCCCTTTGAATTTCCTTTTCCCTATCCCCCAAACTTTCCCCAACACTGCCGCCCCTCTCCTCACTCTTTCCCTTACCTGCGCCCTCTGTCCCCCGTTACTTTGCACCACTTAACCCAGATATATATTTTCTAACATCCTCAATTACCCTACCTTTCCATCTCCAATTCATCCTCCTTTTTCTACCTCCTCCCTTCCTAAACCTCATCATTCTTGTCTTACTTACGTTAAGCTCTACCCCTTTCCCATCCAAATATCTTTCCAATCTCTCCAACATACTTCTCATCCCATCCTCCTCCTCCGCCAACAGCATCATCCGCGACAAGGAGTATATCTTTCCCTCTCCCAGCTTAATTCCCCCCATCCATCTTTTCTCATCTCTTGCTCCAGATCCGCCGTTAATAAGTTAAACACTCTCCCTCATTTCCCATCTTCTCTCTAATTGTTTAACCCTTTCCTTCCACTCCTTCCTTACTTCCCTTCCCCTCCTAAAATTTCCCCCCTCCTCCTCTGTCGTCCCTTCGTTCACTCTCTCTCCCTCTTCCCTTCCAATTCTCAACCCTTCTATTTCCTGCTCTATCTTCTCAATTCTCTTCTGGAATTCCTCTCTCTCTTTGCTCCATCTCCTCTCTCTATCCCTTAATTCCTTTTTCATCTTCTCCACTTCTACCCTCATCGCTTCCTTCTGTCTGTCACCCTTCCTATTTCCTTTCTTACTCCTCCTAATCCCTCTTTTATCTCTCTTGTCATTTCCTGCAACATCTCCCTCATTTCCTCATTTCCTCATTTACCCCCTTCCCCTCCGATGATCTGTTTGTTTTGCAGCTGCTCTAAAAAATATCCGCCACCTCCCTCCCTAGCGAATCCCTCCTCGATATCTCCCTTTTTCTCTTCAAACCTTTCGCCGAACTATCCCCGATACTATCACTTCTATCTCTGCTTTGTTTTTTCGCGAATTTCTCTATCTGCCCTCTACACTCTCTACCTCTTATTGCTCTCTCTTTCGCTGCCTTTCTAAGCCTTCTCTATATTCCCTGTTCTAGTGACTTTCTTCGCGGCCTTGCCTACCACCATTCCCTGCTCTCTGATTACCTTCTCCTTTCTCTCTCCTCCTACGTATGTCTCCCTAACCTCAATCTATTGCCCCTCGTCCTTTTTACTCCCCCCCGGCCCTTCTCCCTTCCCCTTCACCTCCCTTCACTCCTACGCTCTCCACACACTCTCTCCTCGCTTCTCACACTCACACATTCCTTCTCCCTCACTTTCTCACTAAGACTCACGAGCTCTTACACATCCGACACCGGAAACGGAAGTCCCATTCTTTTTACTTTATTTTATTTTAATTTTTGGCCGGTTTTTATTTATTTATTTATATCTACATATAGACTGACTTTTATTAGTTTTATTTTTTAACACATTGTCTTAATGAAATTCTCGCCTGTGACCGAGAAAACATGGAAAAGTTTTTATTCTTTGGACCGTTTTGACGACTTTTGAAGACCCGGGCTAAGTGTTGCCATATGTGTTCTTGCGTGTTAGTATGTACGATGAATGCGGCTCAAAATTGTTATTCAATTGTGCAATTAAAATAGTTATTGTATTGGCAGAATAGTCGAATAGTTTGACTCTTTGTTAGGAGAATAAACCCTTAATATTTATGTAATTTACAAGACCATTTAATTTGCTTATGAATTGGCTGTTCTTTCCTTTGTATTTTGTTTTTGTAAAGATGTTTTGGAAATATTTGCCGATTGATGCTTCTAATATTATTTCATCAGATAATTTAATTAATATTGATTTTATTTAATTATTAAATTATTTACACATAAAATGTACTTTAAAAACACATTTTTTACTCATATAAATGAAGTTTCACCGAATTTGCAATTGACATTACTTCTTGTCAATTAAATTGAACTCAAGGATACAGCAGGAGATGTTAATAGAGATTTCACGGAACCTTTATAATACTTGTTCGGCACCGTGCCGTTTAATAGTACCCGTCAAAGCCGGCCGCTTAGTTGCGCCGTACTTGACGGCGCGAACATTACACCCTGTGGTTGGACATTTTCAAACGCTTATCTTTATAAAAGTTATTAACCCCACAACATTTTGCTATTAACATTTTCGACTCAATTTTTCATGAGGAATACGTACGTGCCGACTCCTCCGACCGACCTGAATCACACTGTATATTGTATATATACAGGGTGTCCAAAATTCGCGCATTCGGAGTTCAAGATATGATACTTTATGCTAAAAGAAACAACTTTTTCGTTTACAAAATTGCGTAGGACTGATAGTTTTTACATAAGAGCTGGTTAAAGTTAATGAATAAGCTCTTTTGTCTATGTGGTGCTTAGGGTCCGCGTGCGCTCCTCACTTACTTCTTCCTAGTCTTTGGCTAGTATTTATAAGTAATGGCTTAAGATGTTAATACGGTTGTGTTATGATTAGTTTACGACGTTTTAAGAGTGTACATAAGACAGTCTTAAATATAAGAATCAATTATGTGTGTGAATATCGAGCCTCAATTTTCTCTTTCATATAGGAATTACTTAAAATATGAAAAGTTAATTAAATAAATATTTCATTTCTTACGTAATAAATAAATAAAAGAACTCTCTTATTTATTTATTACGTAAGGAATAAAATTAATATTTATTTTATTAACTTTTCATATTTTAAGCAATACAATATAGAAGAGAAGATTGAGGCCCGACATTCACACTCATAATTGATTCTTATATTTAAGACTGTCTTATGTACAGTCTTAAAATGCCGTGAACTAATCATAATCGTATTAACATCTTAAGACTTTATTTACAAATATTAGCCAAAGACTAGGAACAAGTGAGTGAGAAACGCGCGTCAGCCTTGAACGTCACATAGACAAGAGCGCTTATTCGTTAACTTTAACCAGCTCTCCCGCAAAAACTATCAATCCTACGCAATTTTGTTAAAAGAAAAAGTTGTTTCTTTTAACATAAATTATTACGTCTTGTACTCCGAACGCGCGAATTTTGGGACACTCTGTATATGTACAGGGTATCCTCGTATAAGTGGCCACCCCCTTTTATCTCGTAAACTAACAGAGATAAACCTAATAAATGTAATATCAAATTAAATGGCTTGAGCTAAACTTTATTGTGAGTATAGTGGTTATTTAAAGAAATTATGTATGTTAAAGAATGGAAAGACATGCAACATTTTTTCATGGTAAAGTGAATATTTTTATATGATAAAAGTTGTAGCGTTCTTTTTAATGAGTACAATGATGTATGATATATCAAAATTATTTTACAAATTATACAAATTATGTTAGTTTCGCGGGTAAATAGTTTCAGTTTCGCCCCTGTGGCTAACTTCCGACTCCCGCTTAGGAAACATTGAAATTATGTAAATCCAGAGAAAGGTTTCTTTGAGCCAAAAAAATATTTGTTTGGCTCAAAGAAATGTGTGCATTTCTATATGGAAAAGTTTCTTTAATTTGAAGAAATTTTTTGATTGTTCCTTTTATTGGAATTAAAGAAATATTATAGTTCGGTTGTAAAACGCATCTTTTTTTAAATAAAAGAAGTATATTTTTAAAACGACTAAATTCTTATATTTCTGTCAGTACTTTCTTTGAATTAAGTATTGTAGTTTTTTATTTAAATTAAACAAATAATTTGAATAAATTATTTATTTTTAAAAAGGCTAATAACGTCACTTTTTGAAATCAAATAAATTTTTATTTTCTACAGAGGTATTTTTACTTCAACTTAAAAATACCAAGTTAAAAAAACGATTTTATCAATGTAAACACAATTTTTCTCTGAGTTGATATAAATTATTTTTATTATACAAAATGCTAAATACTTCATTATTTGTTAAATATTTTAATAATTTTATAAATCTGTAAATTTTCGTATTTTTATTACTTATATTTTATGTACACCGAATATTATAATCAGTCAACATGTTACATATCAATCGTCAAAGCGGGATTCGGAAGTTAGCCACACCGCAGGGGCGAAATTGAAATGGTACTATTCACCCGCGAAATCGACATAACTTATATAATTTGTAAAATAATTTTGATATATCATACATCATTGTACTCATTAGAAAGAACACTACAATTTTTATCATATAGAAATATTCACTTCACCATGAAAAAGTTATGCATATTTCTTCGTTCTTTAACATAGATCATTTCTTTAAGTAACCACTGTGTTCACAATAAAGTTTAACTCAAACCTTTTAATTTGATATTACATTTATTGGGTTTATCTTTGTTAGTTTACGAGATACAAGGGGGTGGTCACTTATACGGGGACACTCTGTTATGTAAATTATTGTATATATTATACATATATATATACAGGGTGTCCCAAAAAGATCATATTTCCTCTTAAAAGCGGATTCTTTGGAACATTCTAAGAAAAAATCCTAATACGAAAATGTCGAGGGTATAATGGTTTTCAAATTATTCGCGATTAAAGTTTACGAATCACAGAGCTGACATTTCGCGCGCTCAGACATGGTAACATGACAAGGGATGAAGGTACCACAAGGGTACCTCTTGACATTGAGGTTGTCGTGTAAATACGCAGTGACATTTTTATTAAGAAATTATTTCTATAGGAAACATATTTGTGAGTACATTACATATGCATAATTAATGTTTTCAACAAAATATCAATTCAATAACAAGATGTTACGATAGCCGTTGGGTCAACTATCAAAATAAATTTATTACCATGCTCATATGATAAGAACTTCTGAGAAAAGATATAGGCTTCCTGAGTATTTCTGAAGTTTCCAATTCGTATAAAAAAAATCTCTGAGAAAATTATAAAATTATTTAGAAGTTTTAAAAAAATTTGAAAAATTATATGAAAGATTCTAAGAAAAATTTTCACCACGGTATCTCTTCTCTTTTTATTTTTTAAATCATGCACTGCATTAAAAAAGATAAAATTAAAATTAAACTTTGAAAAGAGTTTGAAGATTAAAAGTATTTAAATAATTTTTCGCTAACAAACT
>QKQZ01012937.1:0-18944 GCA_003595255.1 Solenopsis fugax
CAATTATTATTGATTTTAAAATTTGTTTAAAAAATGTTTCAATAGCATATGTAAAAATCAGTAGAAAATTATAATTTTTTATAAATATAAAATATATAAATTATATAAATAATATGTTTTAATTATGTATATGTTCGATAACATATATTGACTTGGTCTATCAGTGATATACACGTATTAACACAAAATATTTACAGATTATCACGAGGAATCAGTTCGCAGCAGTTGCAGAAGTCAAGCATCGTTCACCACGGTTACGACTTGGATGGGTGACCGTTTGGAAATTTCCGAAAAAAAATTTCTTGAAAGAACCTCAATATTAAAACAAATTTTTTTTAATGCAAAAAGACGGGGCATGCATGATCCCATTAATTTTAACGAATTTTTTCGAATAATTTTTTCATTGCGAAAAATGTTTTTTAAAAAATACACGTCGCTGTCACCAGAAATTTGGATGTTAGTTACGTGTTAGCGACGTGTCAATCACGTTTCGAACACTAGTTGAGACGTTGCTGAGACGTAACATGCGACGAGTTAGCACGTCACAGTGACGTGCTTGTTTCGTTTGGTGCAGGCAGGGTAATAATAGCGAATGAACAGGAACATTAAAACGTTGCATTTATCTCGAGATACGAGAATATTTAGGTCAGTATTCATATTATCGATTCTTATTTCAAGACTATCTTAAGTAATGTCTTAAGATGTTATAATACAACTCTACGATAGATTTATGACAATATTTAAGACAGTCTTAAATATAAAAAACGATTATGAATACCAGCCTTAGAACCTTAGTACATTGGAATATTACGCATGCATTTTCCCAGTTTTCCACGAAAACGCAAGTAACTCAAAGGAAAATTACTGTCTGGCACTTGTAATTACATGTCGTCATCGTCGTCATCGTCGTTGTCGTCGTCGTCGTCGTCGTTGTTGCTGCTTTTCTCCTGAAGTCGTTTCGAGCGCCCGTTTAGGTCCGGAGCGCAGTCCGGCTCCGGTAATTCGAGGTAAATGGTATACATACATCCACTCGATGCGGCGCGGCGCGCCGTAACCCCGCGGAAAAGAATCGCGATAGAAAGCCGGTGGAATCCGGTCGAATTTCTATCGGAGCCCACCCCGAGGTCCGGGTACTCGCGCGTACGTTCACTCGCCGTGTCGCTGCTCTGACGCGTGCGATGCGAAACGTGTATCGCCGCGGTTCCTTGCCGCGCGCGCGCGCGCGAATAAATTATAATTTATTTTATATACCGTCGCGCGTCCGGCGACTTCGCGCGCGCACACCAGTTTCCCGTATTCCGCGTGGCTCTCAATGCGGCGGAATAATTTTCTCGAAAGATTTCGCCGAATCTCCTATCTCTCGAATCTGCATACCTGGGTAGCAAGCGTGAAGTGCCCGCAGCGCGCAACAAACGTCTCTCGCTTGTATTATATTTGAAATTGCGTTTGCCGCGAGGTAAGCAGCATTGCTTCGCGTCGCTTAAGAGTCAGTTCAACGCTCGATAAACACGAATACGTAAATGTTACTTTGCGTCGTGTCCAGATGCTCGAGACGAATAGAAAACGTGAGCGTCGCGTTTAACAAGGTATTCTAGTCTAGAGCTCGAAAAAGTGTCATGTTCTTGGGAATTCTTTTAAAGAAAACTGTTGCATATGTTCTTCTACACACTTACTTGTACATATTTAGTAAATGTCAAATTTTTATATGTCTAAATGTTTATTCGTAAATTTTACGCAAATTTAAAACAAACACATTTTTCAAATCAGTTAACACGATTTCTCGGAAACTGCTGAAGCTATCGATTACAACTTTTGTGGGTATATGTAAAATACATGTCTGTTTCTCGCTTGAATTAGGATTAATAAAAAATTTTACAAATTGTTAAAATAACGCGGTTTTAAAAAACAAATACAGATAAGTATAAAAATCAAGTAAGGTGATAGTCCCAATTATGGGTCATTTAAAGTTAAAATTATTTTTATTAATTTGTATAAATTTAACGATTAGTTATTTAAAAAAGTTTTTAATGTCAACAATAAATATTGTAATTTCAAGGAAAAATTATTAGATATTTAATATACCGATTGTGAATTTTAGAAAAATATTAAAAGATGTTGATGTCTTAGTCTTAATTATGAATCGGCAGATTATTGGGAATTGGGACATGAAATTTCTTTAATGTAAAACTATTTTTATATAATAGTATTAAAATTTATATTGTTTTAGCTTGTATAACATTACAGTATATCAAATTCAACCTACTAAGAGTATCATAATTTCGAGGAATTATTAAAAAAAATAACGTTTCGATTTTTTTCTTTACTATCAACAATGATTGAAGAAAAAATTTCATATTACAATAATTAAAGAATCAAAAAACATTTTTATAATTTTATTATATTATTATGTATATATCTGTAAAACATTTAATTTTGCAAACTTGATCCATAATTAGAACCGTCTCCTTATTTATTTTTAACAAAATCAATTGAATTTAACATGTATAAAAAAATTTGCATTGCGATAGCTCTGCTCGTAAGGCACGGAGAGAAAAAATAAAAACACTTTTATTATGCCATTTTATCCAAGCAATCGTTTGAGACTACTCAGAACTTGATCGGTTCAGCCATTATTACTGTAGGAATAACTCGCGTGCTTGGAAATCGCTGACTCGGGTAAAAGAGGGTCGGTCTGCGACTCGCTAAAGCGTAGACTTGGCGCGAGACGCGACCGCGCCTCTTGATAATTAATTCATAAATATCGCAATAATCCTAATTCGGGTGATAAACAGATGACAGACACATACTTTACATAGACTGAAAGGTTGAAAGTGATAGCTTCAGTAGTTTCTGAGAAATCGTGTCAGCCAACTTGAAAAACGTGTTTATTTTTTAATCTTACGTATTTTTTAAAATTTACATAATATAAAAACTAATAGATATTTACTAAATATATACAAGTAAATGTGTACCATAAAAGCGTAGAAAAGTATGTGCAGCAGTTTTCTTTAAAAAAATTCCCAAAAATAGACTACATTTGTTTGTTTCTAAACATTAGAACAGCATAAAAATTAATAAATATTGAGCCATACAAAAATTTGTAGATATTTATTAAATATGTAGATATGTAAAAGCGTAGAAGAATATGCATCAGTTTTTTTTTAATTCCCAGAAAGAAGTAAGCTTTTCGCACTGTAGAGACTAAAATATCTCCAATCCTAATAAGATTGATATTAGTGGCTACTTTGTAAAAGAGCTTTATAAATTTTTCGAACTAAGACATCTATCTATATTTCGCATATGTCAAAATGCCAGAAACGATTTCGAAGTAAAGCGAGAAGCGCCGTAATAACCGACGAGTGAATGTCAAAGTGTTGCGACGGCAAAATGTTGTAAAACCCGGTTCTCGGAAGTTTCACCGGTGGATGTAACAGAAAAAAAGGCAGGTCTGTTCCTCTTTCTTTCCTTACCGTTATACCGGTTGGTCACGATTAGCGTCGTTCATTAATAATTCAGCGCAATCCATTGCATCCCGCGATAGCGATGAAGGTACGAGAGAGTCTCAAATCGCACGATAGAGGATCCCTCTTATATTAAGAATGATGTCCCTCTCGTATTAAGAATGAATAAAAGAAACGGTCGGGCCGTGGTAAATATTCAACATCCACTTTGTCGCAATCTTGTAAATAAGGCATTAATATTTTTCTGGAAGAAACGCTTGACGTTATTGCAGCAGTTTTATTTATAGTATCATTATGTGACGTTTAACTCGATAGGGAGTGGCAAGATGAGATAGAAAGTTGAAATGACTGCGACAGATCTCTAGCGTATGATGATTGTAAAGTGATACTTTTTAGCTTCACACATACACACACACATAATTGGAATAATTTCCAATTATGAGTCTTAATTTTTAAACAAATTGGCATTATGAGATTGCAGCACAGTTAATTTGAGTACGACGAATTTGAGGAAGAAAATTTCTTCTTAAAATTGCTAAATCTCTTAATGTATACTTTTATTTTCAAATTCTATATATTAAATTAAGAAAAAAATATATATTTAGAATATTATATAAAATAGATTTATATAGAGAGACTTATAATAGAGTAACGTTTTAAAACGAAAATTATACTGTGAGATGAATAAGAAAAAGATTCGGTATATGGCAAAAAAATCAAATCTTTTAATGATTAAATAATCGAATAAAACCTTTTGCTACAAATTCATAAAAGGTAATTAATTATCCAGACTAAATAAAATATAAAAAGTTTTAGACAGCTCCCAATAGCAAGTCAATCGCACGACTTTCGTTATTTTTATAAGGAAAAGGATAGTAAAAAGTACGCGAATCATTAACATTAATTCTATTATGTTATTAAGTGAATTTTCACTCAAGCCCTAATTCAAGTTTTGTATAGTTTTTGTTATTAAAATTTTATAGCTTAAAATAACATTTAATAAGAATTTGTTTACATGAAAATATTGTTGGCTTACTTATTCTAACACCTTATAAATTATAAAATAGAAAAAGAGTATAAAAAGTCTTTAATTTTATGAGTAAATTTTCACCTAGAGTACACTGTTAAAAATGTCATGAAATTCAATGTATTTTTAAGTTGCACATTAAATTTAATGTATTTATAACAGAAAAGGATGTGCATGAAATTTAGTGTACCTTTGACAACATTAAATTTATATTAAATGCACATTAAATGTTTTTAATGTACCTGCTTAAAATTTGCTTCCATTACATTATATTAAATTCTGCTGCCAATTTTTAACAGTATAGTGTTAAAGTAAAGAAAAGAAAAATGAGTAGCACTCCAGGCTTAATACCGATGTCAAAATCGCGTAAGTCATTTGACTCGTACGAGGCGATGAAAGGGATTTAATTGCACGACGTTCAACGTGCGATTGAAAACGATGAAAAGTGAAAAGCGAAAAAGTTCTCTTCGAGCGATTCAATTACGTACAACCCTGGCAGATCGCGGTGCTTTCGCTGCGCGCGAATAGGTGCATCCTGTACAACATAACGTCATGTAAAGCGAATGAAGTTGCGGTGCGATATACCGACTTTTTACGCGTCCATTCGCACGTACCCATAGCGAAGAGATTCGCCCACGCGCGACGAAGGAGTCACGCGATCACTCGATGATTTCGATGCCGCCGTTCAGTAAGGATTTATATCGCTACACAAAAAAAAGAATACGTCGACGAGGTCGTCGCACGACGAAAGTGAGAGGACTCGCAAGTATAACCCGGAAGGACAGAACGAGTTCTCGGTTCTCCACCGAATGTCCTGTTGCGTACGTGTGTATGCGTAACGCGGACGTACAGATACCTGCCGCAGAATCATTACTGTATTATATTGCTATTTTAAATGGATTTTTTTTATAGATTTCTATAAATGGATAGCTTAGATCGATAGATTATTTTTACACGAATTCGGCTTGAACGTTTAAATAGCGATACTCGCTGTTTAGCATATTATTAATATGCTTGATAAGTCGACTCTTTCCAATTATAATTATCACCACTTAAATTGGACTAATGTCCAACCTGGCTTTTTTAGGATTTTTATTGTTAATTATTGTTTTTACATTTTTACACTAATTTATTATAATTATCGATATCGAATAAATAAAGAGGAAAATTTGACTTATACTTCAATTTAATATTTAAAAATCACGTAGACGTACACATAGATTTGAATAAAGACATTTTTCATGTACACAATAGCGAAAAAATTTCTTTCGCATTCTATTATTAACTCTAAGCTCGACACAATATATTCCATAATATATTGTATAATTATACAAAGTGTTAGAAATATATAATATTTATAACAACGAAGGTATTGCAATTAGAAAGATTTTGTCTACAAGTATTATTTTAGCCAAAGTAAGTTGACAGATTAACAGTACGTATTCACGTTCACTAATTTCACATTCATTTAGTCACGAAACAAATTGTCAGAATAAAGAAATTTATTTTATGCTGCAAATTCACACCAAATATAATTTTTTAGAAAAAAAGCTCAATTGAAAGTAAAACTTTTTGGCAGTAATGCATTCCAATAAAAATGTGCTTTTAATCTGTGTGTAACATAAAATAAACTCTCAATATTCTCTCTGTTCGAACAATTAGTTTCGTGACTGTATATAAGATTGCATCTAAGATTATATTTTGTTTACTTAATATTTCGCTACAATTTTATCAATTTTTGGACACATGTCTTAAATAAAAACAGATAAAAAAAGAAATAAATTAAAATCAGCGCTATGTTGCAATTTTATTTAAATACATTTTTCAATCTGATTTTGTTAATAACAAGCCAGTAAATTTTTGCAGTTTGAACGCAAGTTTGCTTCCGATAGAAAGGTATCACTGGCAAGTGTTTTCTAATCGAGTTTTCTCCTAAAAGTTTAAAATAAACTTCTAATATCTTGTGTCTGGACAATTACTTTTGTAACTATGATTCAGTGTCGGCAAAAATATTGCCTGTGATTTTGATATATTCTATGGCGAATGTACATCCAATAAATCGACGCTCCAATAAAATGACGCAGGTTGATGATATCACGCGATTGTGTTAATTCTGCACTCGTAACGAACTTTTTTCGCGACCGGTTCCACGGTGGTCCCACATATAAATCCACGCGTGATGTAATAATACCGTCTCGTGCGAGAAGATCCAGACGGCTTGGAAACGAAGCTGGGTGGAAAAGAAAAACACGGAACACATCCGGCCGCGAATATCTCCTCCATATCTCCTTGCGCGGGAGAATGATTTCGATGATTTCTCTAGCGGACACGCAAAATTGGAGCAAATCGTTCGGACGATCTCTCTCTCTTTCCCCGTTGAAGATCTCTGACAGATCTAGGCGATCGAGATAGATCGCCTGTCGAGAAACTATCTCTTATCTAATGCGCTCGCATATATAAGTAGGATTAGTAGAAAATTAATGATCTAATAAAAATTAATTAACTAAGAATCGATTAAATTCAAAGTAAATTTAAATTTAGATACGTTGAGATCGGTTACATGATCATTTAATAAAATAATTGTGTTAAATTCAATAATTTAATTTTTTTATTTGATTACAGAATAATTCTCTATTATTATTCTTTAATTGAGAATTATAAGGGAAATACGGAGCAATGGTAATCTAACGTTTTCTTAACTTGTTTCGTTTTCGGGTTAAATTACATAAAGTGTCGCCATAATGTAAAAGTGAAGCTAGAAATATATTTATACATGTTTGCGCTCGGATCAACGACCAATGTAATAAAATTGTACTCACCATGTTCGCTCCAGTTACTCAAAACAACAACAACAACGACGGTCCGTGACTCGTAGCACCGCGCGAGAGGAGAGAATCGTCGAAAGATCCTCCGGGCAGCGTCTTTACTATTGGGAAAACAGTACAGACGGAGAAAGAACTCAACAACGCGATAAAATTACCGGCAGATCGAAAAGAGAGAGAGAGAGAGAGAGAGAAAAAAATGGATCTCGATTATTGATACGGATCAATGATCGAGGATCCGCCGCCGCATGATCGGGGAACTGTCACTGACAGCAGTTCGGGAAACACTGACTGGTGTAGCGAATAAGCCTACTGTCATTCTCTCTCTTTCTCTTGCTCACTTGCACTCTTTCATTTTCCCTCTCTCTAGCCGTATTGCGTTCTCTCTCTCTTTAACTCTCTCTGTTTCTCTCTTTCTCTTTCTCCCTCCTCCCTCTCTCTCTTTTTGCCAATCTCCCTCTTCTTCTTTGAATGGAGAGTATACTCTCTCTTCCTTGCACACTCCATACAATTTCGCATCATACCTCTAGACCGCGGCCGCGACGATGACAAAGATATCACAGCTGCGATGATAATGTCTACGACGAAAACGTTGACGTATATTAACGATTTTGGTGCGACAACGATGGCAATTAGAGCCGCCTTTCATTTTGCGTATAGTAAGCGATAGCGCGCGCTATAGCTTGAAATTGGTCGCGCGAGATCGGCGCGAAAGATCGGCGCTGGACTACAGAATCTACTAAAATTTCTATCTTTTATGTTACATAAATATACAAGTGTCCATCTACTTATGACTATCTCGAATTTACGGACTTACGACCGCCATGCTGCTAAAAATAAACTAGTAAATTATAATGAAGCTGATGAAAACACTCGTTAACCGTGAGCCAAATTAAACGTTATTTTTACAATATTGAATTTTACATTAAGAGTTATATTTAAAAAAATAGTATTACTTGTATTAATTAATTTGTGTTTAAGCTAAATATTAATTTTATAATATTAAATATTATATTAAGAAATATAAACTATAAAAAATGATTTATTTTATCGTTTTCTAAATAGAAATTTATAATCGTTTTTAGTAATAAAATAATTATTTTGCATAAATATTATATTTATAAGAAATTTGATTTACGGTCAATTTAATTTACGACCTCGGAAAAACTCGGAACGTAAAACCTCGTCTTCAGTAGAAAGATACTTGTGCATTAAAATTAATTACACTGTAAACTTTTAATAAATATGCAGAAAAACATGTGACTTTTGTGCGATTATTTAGAGCGCGATATTAAGGAAGCGGAAAGAAAAATAGTGGATAATACGATAAGAAGTCGACGAACTTCGTCGCTGCATGACACAAATGCACTTTAATGTGAAGCATAACGGCTGCATAATGCGACTGGTATACACGTAATCGATCGGTTAAATGTTGCAACACTTGCAATATAATTGGGGAAATGTTCCAGCAAATTGTCGATGGTGATCGTGTGATTATTCTATATAACAGTTGAGCATGATGCGATAGATAATCCATATGGTGCAGCGTTTACGAGCGTAAATAATCTAAAATCGGTAGTTTAGATCGATGGTTACAATGATGAGGAGATTTGTAATGACGGACTCGAAACGTCAGACCATTTCAAATATATAACGGAAATCAGATTATTTTGAACGTTATTCGATTATGAAGTATATTATTAATAAATTACAGTGTAGGAAACGGTTAACACACTAAGAATTTTTGTTAAAAATTAATAGAAGCTAGGATAATTAAATACAAGTTCTTTTTATTTCAGTCTAATATTGTAACAAAAACATAACACAGAAGAAAAACGTAACAATGAATTTTTAGCATTAAAAATTTTTAATATTAAAATTTTTACAAATAAAAAAAAAGAGAAAGTCGATTAGAACATATATTACACCGTCTAATATTATTTTGCAACATGAATGTGAATAGTTATTTAAAAAAATAGCAAATACTGATTAACATTTCTTTTGCCTGCTGAACACGAATTTGTTGTCAAAATTTGGCTATTACGTCACAATTTTGAGAAAAATAAAAACAAAAAAGAAGCGAAAAAGCAAAATGACAATTTTGATAGTCTGTGACAGATCTGCAGCCGGTTTGCATTTTTCGACCGATTTTGCTTACTATCATAGCATCTAGACTGTGCGCGGCTGCAGGCCTGGTCTATGAGTTTGTAGTATTAACAACATTTTTTTGTCTAAATTTTACTAATAAAACATGAAAATGTCAACTTTTATCTTTAAAATGGATTTTAGTTCGATATGATTCTTCGTTTTGGAGATATAGAAAATTGAAAATACCTATTTTCCTATGTAATAAATGGAAAAGGCATTTTATTTTATCTTAATACTGTATTATATAAAAAGTAAGTACTTTGTGTACCTACTTATATAATATAATCGGATCATGCTAAATTAAAAAGCATTTGATACAATACAGTATAGTAGGAAGATTATAAACTATTTTTCAAATATCCTCTCATGATCTTTTTTTTATTGGAGTCGCAGACAGACGATCAAATGGTGTAGTTGTTATCTTCACAATGTTGCGACAATTATTTCATTATTATAATTTTTTTCTTCAATCGTTGCTTTTCCACTGTGTCCAAATCCATTGGCATGGGACTCGGAGGAGGATAAGTAATGTAGAAGCGAAGATCTTTGATACTAACACGTATGTACATAAATATGGAAGACCTTACAAGGGGGAACAGGAAGGCTTCTCGATCGATTTTCCGCCACATAGCGAAGAAGAGGTCAAAGAATTGTACTCAGTTGTGTGTAACTTCTCCGAAAGCAACGAAAACCAACCGTGCAAAAATTTTCGAGAAACTTTGAAAAACCAGTAATTTAATTCTGTTCTATTTTTATTGTTGATATTTATCAATTTTTAATTATTTTTGTTATGATGCTTAAGTTGGATCTGTACTTTTCACAAGGTAAATTTTAGTTTGTTAATGACCATAATTTTTAAAATGAATTTTGACTTTGAGATTACGGTTAATAGAATACTCGTCACACAGAAGAAGAGCTAGTAAAGTCCGAACGTTTGTAATTATTAATGATTATTTAATCAATAATCAATTCTTTTTCCATCTGAAAAGTGGCTCGTTGGCTCGTTAATCTTTGATTGCATTTGCATATTATGAGCTTTATTTTCTAATTTATTTTTCTAAATTGTAAGTGTACTAATCGAGTTTTCTTCACTGTATCTATCCTTTATAACTAAAACGTATAAGTTTTTCTTCCAATTATAATACATAAACAAATGTATCATATAAGGAAGAAACTTATGCTTAATGAGCTTCCGTGAAGGTGTACAGTTGTTGATTACTGATCTGTTTTGATCGTATCGCTCTAATTATCTATTCCAAAAGACCAGTGTAATTAAAACTGAAGTTTTAGACTTTCGCTGAAAAGAGAAGCCAGTGGTAAATTACTTTCAGTGTACATTCCTTCCGAATGCCATTAATCGCTTTACAAATGAGCAACAAAATTCACTTTGAATTTAAACATTTGAATAGTATTTTCTTTCTTCTTCTGTATAACGCAATTTACTATTAGTCACAGATTTTAAGACTTTAAACGACGTGCACTCGTAACGCTTATCAAGTCTTTCAAGATCTGATATTTATTTAATTATTTACGTCGAAATGTCTCTCGATCAAACGTAAATTGAATTTAATTATATAGGTACGCCACAACTCTCGGGTCTCTGAGGAACCCTATCTTCCTTCCGTTAAAAACATTTCGCGAATTAATCGCATATAATGATTCCCAGGAAGAGGATGCAGGTAAGAGGAATCCTAATTCGTGTCGCTAACTGTCACGGAGGCACACGCCGTCTGTCGATACTCAGACCTTCTCGTTCGTTTAAGAGGCGAAAGTGACTCTCGCGACACTTCCCCCGCGGGTCTTGCCCGCTTTTCATTTCCCTCTTCCTTTTTCTCCGTCTTCGCGATTTATCCTTATCGTGTAAGGAGCTTACATTACTTCGCCCGTATGAAAATATTATTACCTTCGGCGCTCCTTCCTCTATCGCCATCAGGCGATCCTAACGATCCATAAGAGAAGTATCTGCATAATTAACGTTATAGAGAAATATAAATTGCACGGATAGCGATCGCGCGCGCACGCGCTGCAATTTATCGAAACGGTCGTTAACCCTTTTCCCCCCGAACCTCATCGCACGCGGTTATAATAAGCGCAACTAGCTGGTTTCGAAAATTACTTCTTGGCAGGGGGGGTTTATTTGTTATATCTACGTTATATTCATCTACGTCCCCACTTTTCCGCATGTCAATGCGGATTACCCAATACGCTCGTGACTGGAAACCCCTGATCAAGTACCTGTCGCGATTACGGTGCGCAACAAATTGAAGGCTTCTTCTATCGTTTAAATGAGATTTTATATAAGGTAATTTCGATAGACGGCCTCTTAAGACGGCCGGAACGCAACCGGGCAAAACCGCGCGCGCGAACGTATCAAGTACCGTCTCTAAAGCCCATAACTCTCGGAACGTGGTTTTGTTCGTGGTTTCGCGTTCGCGTAGCTCTCACTTGCGTTATAGGTTTTGTGTTAGGCGAAACAAGAGCAGTTGTAACACGGCTTGTTTAAAATTACTCTGGATATCTCTCATGTTACGAAATTGGAACCAGCAACAAAACACGCAGTACTGCGAACCTGAAAAAATGTAAAACTGTAATAGAGCTCACACTTGGGGATACTTAATTGAAAATTTAAGAATAAGTTTTCAAACATTTATAATGCGTATGTACATGTGAATGTATTCAAAGGGAGATTTAGACTGTTCAAATCTCCTCTCTCCCGAAATCTTTTATTTTTACATTTTTAATCATAAAAGAATACAATTTTTGACTGAGTAAATTTTTTGTTGTCACATAAAATATTGAAGATGTATAAAAATTACTTTGGAAAAAAAACATCCTCACATAATTATTTAATTTTTTTAATTTTATAAATAATCTTCTTTGCCTTATTTCGTCGATTTTTTAAAATTTAACTTTAATTTTAGTTTAATATTATATTTTTAATAATATTTAGCAATATTGTTCATACAGAAGGTCTTTCTATGTTCATTTTTAATTATTAAAAAATTTTCTTTTCTAGGAAAATAATCATGAATATTTGTATGTAATAATAATAATAATAATAATAACAATAGAAATATTAAAGAATTATACACATTTTGTTTTCAATAATTGCATTTTGCTTATATTTTGTTCAGGAAAAAAATGAAAACTATAATTTACAAACCACGTATTTTTTTATTCAAAACCAGAAACAAGGAGACATTTTAAATTTTAAAATCTCCAAAAAGTATTTCATTAATACAAAAAATTGCTGTATGTTTATGTGATAATAAAATTTATTAAAAACCTTCTCGAATAAAAATTTCACAGCTATGCATATGTATACATATACAGGGTGTTCGTCCATATATGTCCGAGCAGATATCTCGTAACTTATTGAAGTTACAAGAAAGTTTAATAACAGAAATTTACATGGCTCTTAGTCGGGTACAAAATGCATGTAAAAAAATTTACTGACCTTTTCGAGTTATGAAGGTCAACGTAGGTTTTTTAAATGGGTACCTATAATTTTTTTGTATATTTACATAATAGAGATAATTTGCAATCAAAATTATATAATAAAAAAAATTGCTACTACGCATCGTTTACGAGATAATCAGCATGTTATGTATTAAAGTAATAATTTGGATTGAGTACTTTTGAACAGGTTTGGAATGTTAAATAGGTTGAGAAAGTAAATAATGTTTTTTCATGAAACATTTATTAACACATTAATTAATAAATTGCTCGAAATTGTTACCATCATGATCGATACAGCATTCAACGCGTTTTATAATGTTTCTTATTGTTAACTGCAGCATTTCTATTGTAATACTTTCAACAGCTCTAGTAATCTTATGTCGTAAATCTTCTTCATTTTTAGTTCAATAGTTCAATAGTTAGTTCAATAGTTTCATAAACAATGTCTTTAATATACCCTTGACATTCTAAACCTGTTCAAAAATACTCAATCCAAATTATTACTTTAATACATAACATGCCGATTATCTCTTAACAATGCGTAGTAGCAATTTTTTCATAATATAATTTTGATTGCAAATTACCTCTATTATGTAAATATGCAAAAAATTATAAGTATCCATTTAAAAAACCTACGTTGATCTTCATAACTCGAAAAGGTCACGAGTACAAAAAAATTTTTTACATGCATTTTGTAGCCGACTAAGAGCCATGTAAATTTCTGTTATTAAATTTTCTTGTAACTTCAATCAGTTACGAGATATCTGCTCGGACATTTATGGATGAACACCCTGTATATTATTTGTAATTAAACGGAAAATATATACAATTCTTTATTTGCACTGTAACTCAAAGAAGAAACGAAATAATTTTCCTTAGTTTATAAAATTTAATTACACAATTTTCATGCGTTTATTAGTTATATTTGCATTTTAATCAATTTTATTTTTGCGACATTTCGTCATCTCTCATATACATAAAAATTATCTCAATAAATGCCAAGATTCCTACAAGTTATAATACATCCGTTCTTTATACAAGTTTGTAACACTTTTGGTAAATACTGAAGTATTTGGTGAATTGATGTTATCTTTGTATAATAGTAATTAATTGTTAAACAAAACATGTGGTTTACATTTCGAATATAAAAATAACAGACAGACAGACAGAACATCTCGCCATTTATTTAATATTTAAGTTAAGTTAAAAAGAAATTAAAACGCGGAAGATCTTTAGCAGTTGCGAAATCTCATGCGCATGTTACAAATGACAGTAGCGCATTATCTCGTCGTATCTTAATAAGCAATTAGTTAGAAATTAAGACGGAAAGTGTAAGGATTTCAGAATCTTGCAGACCCATCAACGACTGTCAGTAGAAACTGTTAGCAACTAGTCAGACGACAAGAAGGGAGAAAGAGAAAGAGAGACAAAGACAGAGAATCGAGTGCCATGCTGCGGTAGCTGATTCCGATTGGAATTCCATTAAAATAAAAATACGATGATCGACAACATTTCCCTGAGACGAGTAATAAACACAGAAAACAGAATTTGGATTTCAGTCGCTGGTCATGTTGTATATTTTCGTAAGAAATTCGCGCAAAGATACATACAAGTGTCAATATTATAATTATTATTATTTTTTTTACTATTATATAATAATAACTGTACGTTCGTACAATACGAATATATATATATATAATATATATATTTATGTATATGTCGTAGGTAAATAGTTATTTTAGGAAAATAGCTTTTTATTAGCCAAATGCTCTGGTCAAACAGCTTTCATCCATTTATTTGTGTTATATGCTTTTTTCCAAATGAAATAATATTTACCCGAGTCAAAAAATATTATCCGCTTCTTAGGAAAATGGAAATCAATTTTATAAAACAAAAGAACGATATACTTAGTGGGAGGGCAGAAATCCTCCATTGCTTATATTTTGCAACACAAAGCAAAATTCCACATAGGCTTATAATTTTTTCACAGCAAAGTGTGTTCATTATTTTCTGTGAAATTTTTGCTATGAGAAAATTATAAAGCCATATAAAATTTCGCTTTGTAATGTAAAGTACATGCGGATGATGGAGGGTTTCAGCCCTCTCTACGGAAAGAAAGGGCAGAACTCGAAATATATTTTAACCAAACCTACACGAAATTTTTGTTGCAATTGATAACATTGATATTGACTACGTTGATATTGACTACGTCCAACTGACTACGTTGCCATTTCGAAGCAGAAACGTGGTCGGTACCAATGTGATCAATCGCAATAAATATTGATTTGGGTTTGATTACATTTTTCGGATTCCGCTCTCTCTATCACGGAAAGGCAGGAACCATTCATCGTCCGCATGTATGTACTTTGCACTATGAGGTCAAAGATAAAAAAAAAGGAATTGCGAAGGTAAAGAAAAGATAAAAAGGTTATTGTAAAAGATAATTGTTGAAGCATTTTGCATGCTTCGCTAAATATCATTTGCCTAAGAAAATAGCATTTGAACGTAAAAATAAACTGGCGAAAGCCATTTGACCAGGCAGACAGCATTTGTCTAGTCAAAAGCTATTTTCTTAAAATAATTATTTGCTTACGACGTATACACGTAACGTTAAGAATAAATTGCGTCCGTGGGTTGATCGGTGAATGGAGAGAGTTTTACACGGCAAGTGCATCGGCGAATAAGATGTGCAGGGTGACGTCGCGCGGCATACGGCAGTTGATTCGACGTCGAACGAATCAGGCGGAAGTGATTCGTCTGATTTTCCGATTTTCCTTCCCTTTCTTCTCGCTTCTCCCCTCTGCTTCTTCTTGGTGTTTTACGAATGTTAAATATTTTTAATTCGACGCAAATTGTTGAAGACACACGATTGCCTCACAGGTAAGATCGCGGTATAGTTTTTTTTTTTTCGAAACTATTTTTGTTTCTTCTTCCTTATTTTTGCCCGTTTTAAAATTTTTCCTTTCGTCTATGTTAACGGGCCGATCGATGCACAAGCTTCGAATATTTTAGGATTTCTTAACGAATAGCGATTACGTCTCAAATATCACGATTAACGAAGGATAATGATATACTTGATGGGACGATACAAATCGGGAATTGGCTAGCAAAGCCGCACGCTGCGCGATCGTAGAACAGTATTCCATCCGGAGGAACGGAACGGTCCGGCAAACGATTTGCTCGAAACATTTCGATCTTGGATCGACGGATCGACTGCGGGATCCGATCGTATCAATGTTTTTATTTCCGCGCGGGGGCCGGTGGTCGTTCCGACGATCGGGTAGATCCGCGAACGTCTACCGGCGGCATCTCTTCCTCTTCCTCTTGTGTGCACGCTTCTCCATCTAATCTTCCTCTCTTTCCCGCCGTAATCTCTGCCTGAGATACGTTTTGCCGCGGATGAACGACCGGCTCCTCTCCTCCTCGATTCGTATGCACGTTTCCTTCTTCTTCTGTTGCCCTTCCTCCGCTCTGGCCCCGATTACATGATTATGCACTTGCCTTTCTCGGCCCAGGGATTGTTCTTCTTGTCGGGCGCGTGTATCAGTGGGTCATTCTTCTCGTTCTCTTCCACGTACTCCCGCATCCTGCCGAGAAGAAGAATAAGAGGGTCAAGCCATGCACCGGTCTCGCGTAATGCTCGCGAAATTGCAACCTGGCAGCATGCGTTACTACTTCAGCGCAACTTACCTAAGACTATGGCGCAATAAACGTGCGATTGTGATTCGTTCTACTGGAATTAATTCTTCATTGCGCGACCCTTTATTTCTTTTTTATTTATTTCGCGTCTTTTATTTACCAATTATCACGACATACATATATGAGAGAGGACGATTAAATTTAAAAGTATTATCATAAATAATCATGAAAATAATATTATACAAATTAGGTAATATATGTATGTCATGTTTATATCAAACATTTATCGGCAAATTATACATATTAATAAGTTGAATATATTAGACAATTAGACCGATACGTGAATAATACAAGAAATAAAAAGTGCCACACATTTTACGGTCGGAATAAAGCTTCATGCTTAATAATATTTCTATGCTAGTTATTACTATATATATATTTTTCAGTTCTATAAAAATTATATGCACATAGAACGGTTTTGTTAAAGTATCAAAACATTTTTTGCAGATTTTTCTGAAAAAAAATTTTGTTAAACTATCAAAATAATTATGCAAGCTCAAATTGGTTTCTATAATGTCATAATCTTTTGCAGCATTACTCATAATGCTTATAGAACATTCCTCATAACTTATTTTAACAGTTAAAAAAAAATTACTTTTATAGCGAATTAAATTTTTACATATTTCAGCAAAACCATTTTTTTTCGTGCAACTGTATATAAATCTTTGCGTACGGCTTCGTTAATGAAAATATGTTTTATTTGGTGACAGGAAGACATGCTAGACTGTCAATATTATACGTATGAATTTTGCTCTCAATAAATATTACATTCTCGATATCGTATGTTACGCGACAAGGATGCACTGTATAGAAATCTCAGAAAAACTTGGTCGAAAATTAAATTTTAAATAAGGTAATTATATTAAGATTATATGTACACACACAACAGAATTTTCTTCTATTCTTTTATTATTGCAATCTACATGCATTTATTATGAGCTTGCCTTTTATGACCATTACTAATTTTTCTTAATTATATCTTTTTAAATCACTATAACATTTAATCTATTTAATATTCTTGTAATGGACTATTTAATTAGGATATAATTATATTGTTTTACGTAGTTATACAATATAAAAATTACGATAATAATACAGCATGCTTAGATGACTGCATTGACAAGATGCTATGCTATTGTTCAACTTTGCATAATTCGAAATGTCAAAGGTCTATATTTTCTACAAATAAAAAGTTAAATAACAAAAAAACATTCGAGTGTACATGCATTCGTATGATAATACGTTCAAGTTAAAAAAATGAGAAAGTGTGTGTGATTAAATGTTAAAATGTATCTTGAAAAAGTTTCAAAATATTATAATCAAAAGTAAAAATGCTTTAAAAATGTTTTATAACAAATGTCGGCTGTTGTCAGTATTGGCATATTAGAGCACCGCTATGTAACGACAAAATATTAAACCAATGATTCCACAAGTAATTATTAGAATTCGTCACCTAATAACGGATATAATATGAGTGGCCATAATACATACATGGGCCGCAATACCATCGTTTCCTCTAATATTCACTACAATTTTGAATATTTTCCAGAAATCTTTTAAATTTGTACTTAAAGGTTCTTTAGTGCAGCTTAATTTGCAATTTAGTAAAGTTCGAGAACTTGCAGATTTTATATGAAACTCAACAATATTTAATCAAAATTTTTTTGTTACTCTGCTCATTCCTTTTTTTCATAATTTATAATAGTAATATTTTTGATGATAATTCTATGTTTGATTAATCAACGTTTTTGACGATTATTCGTACGTATATATTGTTATATTATAGGTTTTTCTTTAATTGATCGTTTTTTTAATAAACTGTCAAAGTAACTGTAAAAGTATCATAAATAAGTTTACAATAATTATATCTTTAAAATATTATAAATTTTTATTTTAAACACGAATTAGAATATTATTCAGAAATGTCTTGAAATCTTACATTGTGCGCCGGTGTATTGCTCTCACGCTCGAAATTCGCCTGAGGCTTCGGATCCGGCGTTTTCCAGGACCTCGAGAATATTCCGCGAGACGCTTACCGCACATGAGATATGTTATCTCCGATTTAGTAGATCGCCGATAAGTTCGCGCCTCCGCATGTAGAGCAGCCGATGCGAGTCGGCCGATCGTTCGTTTCGCGAGGAAGTCGGTGAAAGGGACTCGGTTTTCTCGGTTCGCTCGCGCGGCCGATTTTGCGTTCAAGGAGAGTCGTGCGCAAGCGGCAACGGCACGAAGCTTTCGAACTTTGTTGGGGCCGCTAGACGCTCGCCAAGCGCAAAACGTCCGTGGAATTCCTTCCGTCCGGGAGGAACAAGAGCGCCGCGCTGCGCC